>SHCU01000013.1:656056-669569 GCA_004307685.1 Ceratina australensis
GAAATTTAGTCAATTTTGCCTATTGTAACGTTTGAATAATCTCATAGAAAGCAACTACGTAAAATTATTCATTTTACAAAACCGTAACGTTAGGAATAGAAAACTATCATCAAATTGACGCGCTCTTAATGGAAAGATCTATATCCCTATAAAAAAATTTATACATCTAGTATCAATATTTTCTTTTTTATCTCAAATAATGGAAAGTCGAACGGTTGGGATTTTCCCAAACAAGCTTCGCATCTGACGTGTGAAAAGTGAGATAAAACGCGTGAGAGAAGAGCCGATAAACCGGGAGAAAGATGGAGAGAGAGAGAGAGCAGAGGAAAAAGGAGGAGAAAGAAGCGTTTTGGTGGCTGAAGCGTGCAGAGACCGTTACGGGCTCGGGCATCGCAGACAATGCCGGATATTTTTATAGCGATTCGCGACGGCAGCTACATCAACACGACCGGTTTTCCACTCCGCGTTTGAACATCTGCCGCCTCGATGCGCGCACGGCGCATGTGCGTGCGTGAATGCACGCAATGCCGACGACGACGACGACGTGACGTCGCTCGTCTCTCTCTCTCTCTCTCGTGCGTATATGTGTATACGCAATGCAACCCGTCGTCGAATGATGAGAAATCGGGGAAATGGCATTGTCGGTACCGAAAGCGACCGGATTCTGCGATCATCTCGATAGGGGTTGCTTTTTTATCCGCCGGAACGAGTTCGAATTCCACGCGGAACGAGTATTTTATTTGAATGCGAGTTTGGGAAAATAGGGATGGGTTGAAGCTCAACATTGAGAATGATTAAAAGTTGAACAGATTTTGTATAAGTCGTCATTGGAAAAAGTTTGAGGAATCTGATACAAAAATGTCTTCGATAATTTGGATTTAAAGAAATGTAATATATACGAAGAAGGAAGGTTTATGAAATTATCATAAGTCACAGGGACTTTTTAACACATAAGTCCTAATATTGTAATACATAGTTTCAGTTGTGTTTAACCAAGCTATACATTTGAGTCGCAACTAGTTACATTGTCTACAAGTCCTGCGGTCTTTACTTTTGTTTATTTTTTACTATGTGCCACGTTATTTCTACTTTCAAAATTTCTCAAATTTAACACATGCGGGTTGATCGTACATGTAATATAAAATAAGTGGTATCGAGCATATGGGTATACCGTTTGGAACGATAACACGAGTCAGGGTCAGGGACGTTCCGCGAGGAATCGTAGCGTGCAGTTTTTCGCGGATAGACGCGGATAGAACGCGCCGCGGAGCGGTGTTCGGGTTGTACGAGGCTGAAACGAAACAGCCAATCAATCAATTCTCTGCCGGTACAATTCACCCAATGAGATCTGAGTGAATTGCATTAACCTACAGACATACATTACGCGCGCGTCTGTGCGCGAGCACGGTGCGCCCGAAGGATTGACGATCATGATTATGATGATGATGACGCCGTAACGTTGGTCGAACGCGGGTTCCACAGTCTCACGTTCATTTTTGCATTTTCCATGCCGCGTCACTCGTCCGCGATTTGCTTTTTCCTTCGCTCCACTCTTATTCTAATAATTCTGTATACCATACGTCGTAAAAATTGATTTAAAAAATCTGATTTTTCTCGAGCTTCTATTGATCACTAAATAGATATATATATATATTTTTGGATGTGTCGATTATAATTTGAAATCCCTCGGATCACTATTCCCCGCCTCGAAGCGTAAAAAATGTGACTCACACGAGATCTCGGAACTCTAATGAACTTAATGCACGATTAAAGGCTCGATGCGAAGGGGAGCGTTAAGCGTCTAATAACTACGATATGCACGCAAATGTTTTATTCATATCACCTATCATTCTTAGGAACGCGAACCTTTATCCTTCCAGGATGAAAGCTAGTTAACTCAATTAGACTTTCCGAGAAAAAGCATCGACGATTATCTTTCACGGTAGGAATTCGTTTGTACATTATTAAATTAAACATTTGAAACCTGCTCGCCGATGGAACGGTGACGAACGGACGAGCGAGGTTCGTTAAAATGATGGACTCTTAGAAAATTGCCGGCACTTCCGTCTCCACGACGAAATTACCCAATGACGAATCACGTCGGGCATCGCGACGATCGAAGAACACATGTCGCATTATGCACCGGCACGTATCTCGTATTATGCATACGCTCGCACACGATTCGTGGATCTCGCCGATCACAAATCCCGTAGGAAGATTTCGTCCCAGCGAGGATATCGTACCGTTCTGCAAACTGACCTCGCCCCACGGATACCCGATGCCCTTCGGACCTGGAATCCCATAAGAAACCTTTGTACGCGTTGTTATATGATTTTCTACCTGTGAATTCGTCGAAATGCTTCGTCCAATTTTTCATTAAATGACACCGAGGGGAAAATAATATAATGGAGGTTATCAAATATGACAAATATTACATAGTAAAATATGTTTTTCTTCAATTAATCTAAAAAACAAATAGGACGACCAAGTGTGCATTAGATTGTTGTAGTTCGCCCAGTATTAGTTCGCCCTGTGTAAAAAAAAGATGAAACGAACTCTTGCATCGACTTAATATTTCTTGTAATGATAGAACCTCGTTGAAGGTTGTTTACCGTCGAGATTTCCTCGGGTTTGTTCAACGATAAAACGGTAAAGAAAGCGTGTGCGTTATCTGTTCTGCATAAATTTATCTAGCACAGCTCGTGACTATTCTTCGCGTGTCATAGGTGATTCCCGATAGCCGGAGTAGGTTTCGTGTCAGGTAAAAAGTCGTATATAAATGTTTGCCGTGATAAAAAGTTTGAAACGTCGATAACCACGGCGTACGTATCGAGTGTCTTCGAGTTCCTCGAAAGTTTTTAAGGTATCCGGGCACGGGCGGAGGGCGAGACGGGATCGATATCTCGCTCGTCCTATTGTCCGGGTTTAATTAAAATCGTCAGGATTCCCGCGGACGATGCCCGCCATTTCAAGAATTTCTTCATAACCTCCATGCAAATGTCGCCGCGGAACGGTGGCCGTCGCGTGTGTAATTAGTCTCAACTCCTGATCGATTCGTCTCGCGTGTCGATCACATTTGTACGTAACGTATGTGCATACGCGAAACAAATGCGTAGGGGTTCGCGACGCGGTGCCCCTTCTTCCGGGACGGTAACCGGTGTTTTCATGGTCGATGTCCATCGTGATTTTAGTGTGAATTCATTTTTATGCAATCCGTCGTGCAATGGTTGAATTACAAGGGTTATGCTAAATAAACAAGGGTGAATGATCTGAAAAATTTGACTCGGCGGCATAAATTATTTGATTTTTCGATCGTCACACCGAAGCACTTGAATTTTGAAATGTAAAATGAAGTTCGAAATGAACGGCTCGAGCGAAGATATATGGAATATTTTTTACTCGAAATGAGAGTATAATAAAAGTCTGAAGAACGGCGTTCGCGGCTCTTCGACTTTGATTGTATCCACCATCGGAGAATCTCGCAGCGCTTTGAAACCTCGAGAACGTCTTCACCTTGCTCCTCCGCGCCGCGGAACGAGCTCGCTATTTTCTTCTCCACTTGAGAGCGTTCTCTTATTTTCCCTCCTACTTGAAAATCGTTATTTCCTTTTCTACTTAAAGATAGCAAAATTACTCCGGCTTCCGTTTCGAGCCGGGTGAATCGTAACAAACGGCCGACGTCTTTCGACGAAACAAAAGCTTCCATTTACGTTGATTTAAAAATAGGCAGCGATTATTATTTGCCTATTCTAATTTGCGTGCAAAGGTGTCCGCGGTTATGCGAACGACTCCCGATAAAAATTTACATCCTGCAGTTTTATTTCGATGCTCGTTAAACGTCACACGTGTGCGTGACATGTGCTCAAATACTTCGGCCGCGGACACACGGCCGCCTATATACGTACACGCCTGGTAATCGGTGTGCCAGTATAAAATTGCGTTTCGAGGCCGGTAATTACTTTGTCAGTGAAATTTATCTGCCTTCCCGTCGATGATCTTGCCCTTACCTTCCTGGTGACGCCAAATTGCAGCCTCGTATACTCATTAATACATTAATTACCATTTTATACATTCGCCGTGTATTAACGTATTAATTAACATAATTATACACGACCCTCTCCGCCGTGAATGTACTATGCCACGGATAAGTACGCGAGTGCGTACACGCATAGCGGGGTGATGGCTTACAAAAAGCAATATAATTAGAGGTCGGGATCATTGCGTATAATACTTGCCGTTTAGCGCAAGTCGAGTAATTGGGATTTGTACCGAACAGCAAACGACATCGTTAACGACGAGACACAAAAAAAAAAACGAAATTGATAAGAATATGCTCGTCTTGGAATAAAATTCAATACGCGCGCGATAGTGATGACGCAGTCATCGGGAAAACCAATTTCTCATCGCGGCGTGAAAGATTTGCTTCCGGTGCGTGTGCGAGCTTGCACAGGTGAATCCTTATCGCGTAGCACGATAAATTACGACGAGGATGGTTTTACAAGTTGACGATTGCTCCTCCTTAAGTAAAAGCAGATACTGTCGAGTAGGAGGTAAGAGACGGGAAGCAGGAAGTATCGGAAGACCTCTTTCTCCCTGTTTGTCGAGGATCAGAAGCGGCTACTGCATCCTTGAGCCCTTGACAGATAAGAAAGCGACGATACGCTCGTGTATCGTTCCCCTCGAGCGCGTGATTCATTCCGTGAAATAGCTTTCACGAAGTACGGATTGATGTTTTAGTTACGTATCTGTTTCTTCTCCGGATTACATTTCGGAGCCGGGTGGCACGCTTCCCTGTTTGTGTTTTTAATACGAGACATTCGTCGTGATTCATCCGGGCACCCCGTATGAATTTCGCTCGTACCTTCGGGCTGATAATTTAAATAATCAGAACACGTGTGAAAACATTAAATATATTCAGTTCGGCAAATTCGCTGAAGGAAAGGGTTTGGGTTCACGTTTATGAATCTGTAACGCGGAGAACGGAAGCGTGACAGCGTCAACGGCATTCTGACATCTCCCTCTGAAACGCAACGATCTTTCTTCCACTGACCAGCAATTTATCGTAACCATGTCTCTCTTTCTCTCTCTTTCACTGTGCCGTATTTTTCGCTCGCGGCGATCGAACGACGCGACGCGGTGAAACAAGGACGAGGACGGGCACCGAGTGAAAGAGACAGGAGAGACAAGCGCGTATGTAACGCAACGATATAAATTGATTAGGTTGAAGCAGAGGATGGCCGGTAGTAGTAGTTCGGCTCGGAACGAGCCACTGCTCTGCGATCGTGGATAGAAAAATCCTGGGAACCGAGACCCTCTCGGCCAACAACGGGACCCGAGAGCGAGCCAATGAAAATAAAAAGGATGTCAGATTGCCGCGGCGTCGGAAGTTACGGATTAAGTTAGGAAGTAGACAGTTAATGTCGCACATGAAGAGAGATAGAGAGAGAGAAAGAGATCGACGGATCGAAGAGGAGAGCGAGAAAGAGAGAGATCGTTGGATCGTTTAGCGTGCGTTGGACACATTCGACGGTTTGTTGTACGTATGCGGCCGTGTTTACACGCGTGTGCGTTCGTTCATTGGTTCGATTGCTGGGCAACGTCGTTGAAAAATTGCGCGACGAGCTCGCACTCCGACTTTTTGCTACGCGAAACGACCATTTCCTTCCGTCTCATAAAATTCGGCCAGCCGTTTGCTGGAGGTTATTACGCGAATTGAAAATTACGACACAGAACAGAGTTCCTTGTAGGATGAACATTTTCTTTCAGGTTCTCTGGAATAAAATTGTTCAATTATCGTCTCGTTCTAAGATCCTCGTTATTATTGTCCTCGCGAGAAGCCGAGACAAATTGCGTGGCACCTCATATCGATCTCGAACGTGATATTCAGCTTGAATAGTCAGCGTCACCGGACAATGGCCGTGTATTGACCTCTGGAGGGTGGGTGAGATGGCGATATTACGTCTGAGAGCTGGAACCTTGACCCCAGAGCGAAGGTTGTTTGGGTAGACTGATCCCGGCATTGGTCACTTCCGCGTTCCGTTTCCTCCTACTGTTTACGCTGATTAAAACTGATTAACAGTCTCACCCTCATCACGAACTAATCACAGCATCAAGAGATCGTTGACATGTCTCCGATACGGTACATTTAATATTTAAACAGTTAGGCAAGTATTGCGTCTGCCATTTCTGGTTGTTTCGTATATGGGACCATCAGGATTAAGAAGGCCAAGACTTTCTCAATACGCTTTATTACGTGCTGTATTACTTAATTGTTACGGCATTTACGCTGTATTATCGTGTATTTCGATCATAAGGCGTGAATACCTACAAGATTAATTTATAACAATATTCTCAAACAATAATGCTTGTAGTTTTGTATTACGAATTTCAGTGGTTGTTTTTTGCTCATGCTATGGTTACTTTGACCTGAACTAAAGCTGATTTACGATGGCCTAAGGGATTCTTTCGAACCGACGAGGGTTCATTGTTCCGTTGAAACAATGTCAACCGATGTTTAAAAGGTTGCAACTCGCGAGACGTTGCTATCTAGAGAACTGATGCCGGATTCAATCGACTTGATTAGAACCGCTTTTTGCTACATTGCCGGTGAATGGTGATCGTTGCGCACGGTGTTCATTGTTAAGTGGTCGCGATCACGGAGACCGGGATTAATAGGATTGCTGACAATTTTGCTGCTGCGTTAACGAGCTGATTGTGCTCTTTGAATCCTGTTCCCCTTTTTTTCCCGAATCAATAACGCGCACGATCGCGAAGCTACACGGTTTAGAAACGCGTTATCCAACCCGTTTCTTTCGCAGTCTACGTAAACATTGTAAAGCGTTATTCACCCGCGAGAGAGGTAATTCCTATTAAATTCCGATTCACCCGACTGACATTAATCAGACGTATCTCAATTCATCGGAGAGATAAACAAAGGCAGTGAAATTTAAAAAGATTCATCCTGAACCCCACGTTGTGTGACGTATGCCTCGCATGGGACCCGCGGATTTGCCTGCACCTTCGGGGTGAAAGGAACGAGGGTGAGGGAAAGAGGGTGCGAAATGGGGAGGAGGTGGTACGGTGAAAAAAAAATGGGGGCGGGGAGAACAAAACCGTGATAAAGTAGAACCCTCGATTGTGGAAAGGTCCTCTCGTTCCTCCCCGAATGGGAACGGGCGACGCGAGGGTGGTGTTACAATTGTTGGCAGGGTCGGGGACATGGTTCTGTCTGCATCAGAGAAATCCATTCCGTCTCTGATATCAAGGTCATAAGACCAAAGCGGATCGACTTTTTTCAGCCTCTTTAAAGATGTTCCGTTCCACGACGTTCATACATATAAAAAAGGCTGCAGAATTATACGGCTCGTAAATCGTCCTTGATCTCGTGACACGATCAGTCACGGATATCAGCGTATCAATTTATATCTGACTATTTTTAATCGTCGTGGTATTGTTAAATAAAACGATGTTAATACTTGTAAGAGGGGTAAGATAATCTGTAGCGCCCCTAAAAACTTGTCACTACGAAGCGAAACAGTTTGGTAACAAGGGAAACCCCGAACAACCCTCGAGTACACGTCGTTTCGCGCGTTATCGTTTCCAAAGCCGGGGTATCGTTGTAGGAAAGCGATCCACGGAGGATCCAGGAGGGGCGAGCAGCCGAAGGGATATATACATAGCCTCGAATCGAGACAGAAGGGACGGTAACTGACCTAGGTCTGGTTCGGCGGCAAAACACAGCGGGTGCTAAGTAGAATGCAACGTCGAGGGCGTCGTCCTCGATACCCTCGTCCCTCTATCCACCACGTTCCACCTTTCGGTGCGTTTCCGCGCGCATCCCTCTCCGGTATTAAGATATCAAATGGCCAAATCCCGAAGTCTCTCTCCCCATGGCCTTGTCCTCCTCTCCGTTACTCCAGATGTCGCGTTGCCCTCACGCCGCGGCGAGCACGAGCCACCCGGGAGGAGAGAGAGACAGGCAGGGTGCGCGAGAGAGTGAGCTACCCTTTTCTGCCTGTAATGTATCGCTTGCCCTCGCAGCCCCTGGAGAAACTCAGGACACACTCGGGGGTGGGTTTCGGGATCATGAATGAAATCCCTCCTGGAGGGTCGACTCCGGGGTGTCTGACCCTCCGCACCCACATCGGCCCGGTCGCACCCTGTCGCCCATCAGAGAAACGCCGTCCGCGAAACAATAACATGACCACGTGGACTGTCCACGTGGACAGTGGCGAGAGGACCGGTTGCAAGACGGTAGATTCCGCGATCGTATCTTCAGCCGGCGTCGTCATAGATACGGGACGGACACTGAACTCTCGTCGACTTAAAAGGTTGCTCGAAAAGCTGATGAAACGTTAATTAGCGGCGTGATAGGAACGAAGGATGATTTAATGACGCGAGCCAGTACGTGAACTAAGTGAGTTCTTACTCTAATGATTATTCCTTGATAACGGTAATAATGTAAAAAGAGTGGTTGAATTAGAACTGAACAGACGATGATGAATTGTAGGTGAAATTTTTTTTCTCAAGAGTACGTATTAAAATATTTGGTTAATTTTTACTGAAAATATAGGAACGAGGGGACGAGTTCGAAGTTGAGGCAATAATAGATCGGGTGAAGGTTGTTGCAGACCGTTTAAAATTAGATGAATGAATTATATCGATCATCGGGGGTTACATAAATTTCTAATGGGGACGCCGGGAATTACATAAAATTATAATGAATGAAATAGACGTTTCGCAATGCCTATATTGTGAGGTAATAACAGTTCGAATTTACTCTTGCTTTTTGTTCTCGTCGCTCATTGCGCAATTCGCCTGCCCTGTAATTAGTTCTTCAATACCGAAGATTTGCCGTTTATTCTGGTTGCGTCAAATTCGTAATCGGTTACAGGTTCTATTTGAGTAGCCAACGCAGAAGGGTTACGTCAAAGGAATTAAAAATTCGCGCCCACGTTTTAACGACCTATCGCCTGTTTCACAAGAATAACTATNAAGATTTGCCGTTTATTCTGGTTACGTCAAATTCGTAATCGGTCACAGGTTCTATTTGAGTAGCCAACGCAGAAGGGTAAAAATTCGCGCCCACGTTTTAACGACCTATCGCCTGTTTCACAAGAATAACTATTAATCAACGCGTAAATGAAACTCTCTCAATCTGTAAGCAGCTTCATTATCCCATTCCAAGAATAAAGAAATTGCAGAGAAAAAGGGTGTACGCGTGGTTAGCTCTATAATAGCTGGTGCAGAAAAACACCTATTAAATATTCCCTCGCCGTTTTTAAAAGCACGTTACATCCATTAGTTACACCTGCCCGTGCCGGCGCGCTGCCCCCGTTGCGTCGTTTCCACGAGTACCTGGCAAATTGAAAATACCGCTCGTCCTTGTTAGGTACAACGAAATTGCGTAAATCATATCGTTACGCGTCAGTTTTCGAGATAAATAGGAAAAACCGAGGAGAAATGGCAATTGGCCATTTCTTCATCGAAAATGATTGTTCCTGTATATATTCACCCTCGGGGGTGAATTATGAGCGAAACCGGATGGAGAATTTCAAACGCGAACATCGTTTCGATTTTACAATTGACGCGGTGAGAAATGGAGGCGAGGCTTAGCAGTTGGAGAATGATTTATCTTAATTTGTTGGCTTTCGGTTGGCGCGAAGTGGTACGCGTAGCGGTGTTACGCTTAAGCTAGGGCGAAGGATTCAGTAAGGGGTAGGAAGTTCGTCGAACGAGATATAATTGTTGTTATTGTCAGGTGATGAGATTGATACACGTTCATTAAAATATTTTACCATTTACTTAACTAATTAACTGTAATGCAATTTGAATAAAAAATTATAGCAATTTTCTTGTCCGTTCGGTTAATTACATTTCTATCAGGCTGAACGGGTTCGAGTTTTCTCAGGAAAGCTACCTACAATGGGTAAGTTATCTGGGCCGCTCGTTTTCCCATGAACAAGGTTGGAAGGTCGAGGAGTGCTTGTTACGTATCCGACCGCTTATTAATCCACTCCGTAAACAGAGTCTTTTCAAGTCTTTGCGAGCTCCCCTATTCGTCTTGTACTTTTTAAATTAACCAGCAAATCGTTCAAGTCGCACAGATTGAAACCGGCGAATGCGGTTACTTTAGTTATCATTACAAATTTACGCGGATGATACTTCGTACCGTTCACCGTTGTGAAAATGCGTTCTTATTTCCCTAGAAGTAGGCTGATAGCGATGTGTTGTATTTTATTGGCAACGCAGTTACATGGGAAAATTGGTAACGGATTTAGAGGAGCGGAGAAATGTGCAGGCGCGAGGGGCGTTTCAAGATTGATTGCGATGGAGCCACACTTGTTCATTTTCACCTTATAATACGCCATCTTCGAGAGAATAGTGTAGAGTTTGTTTATTTACAACCTGTTGTTACGTCGGTTCTCATGCGAATCATTTCGAAGCATAAGATAAAGCTAATACCTCATCAGTTAGATTGCTGAAAGTTTCGAGCGATTGTGTGTTAAGTTTATGGGCGCATAGCGTGTTTTCCGTATAACAATTTCATTCAAACCATGAGACGTGAAATTTAAATATAATCAAATAGATACTAAATTATTTCCTTCGTTCTAACGTGCCTCTTTGGAAAACACGAAAAGTAGTTTACGGAGATACGAGCCTGTCAACAGCAGGGGAAACAGTAAGTAGGCTCCGATCAAGTGGAAGGTTCCAGTGTACTAAGTGGAGGTAAAGGAGCGATGGAAGTTTGTTGGAAAATAGTATATATCCTGCGTGTTTCGAGAGCGTAGCGGCAATTTCAGGTTCTTGTTAGTGTGCGAAACGTCGGTTCGTGTACGTAAGTACGGGGCGCCCTAGTACACGGTGTCACGGGGTTGTATGGAAAGGCAGCTGCAACCCGGCCAACCGAGACGGGCCTGAGGTCGCCGTATACTCGGAAACGATGTAAAAATAATTATTAAAGTCGTTACCGTTGCCCTGGAGCCGCGTACAACCACGCGAGGTATCCACGAATCTTCCGAAAAACAAACGTGAAATTCGATATACCTCTATAAACATTTTTATCCGATCGCGCTCGGATCTCGTGGCTCGAGTTTAAATTGACTTCAGAATTTTTAGTCGCACGGAAGGAAATCGAAATTTCACGCCACAGCTGTGCACCGTTCAGGAAAAAGTTTGATCGCTGTCAAAACGCGATGACCGCTTTATGATACAGCTGCAACAGTGTAGCGTTAAGTTGGTCGCAACTGCTACTTTGCGGCGACGCGTTCACACGGCCGCTGAGTCTCTGCAATTGTAATTGACCGGTAACAGCGTGGCTGAAACTCGTTAAACCGACGGCCTGTCTCAAATATTGCTTATACGTATATATCTGTTTTATCGAGCCCGCTTTCGAATTTATCATAACAACGTGACGTTAACGACGCACGTTTACAATGCAGCTGTGAATGAATCGTCACGTGAGAGAGTACATTTTCTTGTATAATAGAGGAAATCGTTTGTCTCAGCTGCGACCCGAAGCTATATTTAATTTGAATTTCATTTTTTTTGTAATTACAGTCTTAGGTTCAATTTATTGGGAAAAACATTTTAGTTCCGCGTTGTTGGCTTTCTTTGATCGGATACATTGAATTAATTCCTTCCCCAACGATGTCGTCATCACGCACGCACGTTGCGCCCTCGAAAGTCATCGATTTCAGCTAGCCACGTGGAAATAATTCGCGATTGTTACTACAATACTTCTTCGGACGTTCAGACTGGTTAACTCGATTCTACGTATGGGAAACGTCAAGGTACTCGCAATTCCGGTTCAATTATTACGTTCCCACCCTTTTATCAACGTGAATGCCATCCCATGTATCATTTATGTAGATTACGATGTAGATTACGAACCAGTTTTATATCTTAAATCATCTGGGATCATTCGAATTTCTATAGCGTTTCGTTACGTTTATTTTCGGTTCGTCAGACATTCGTTAGATAGCAGATTCCTGATGCTATCGAATTTTATTATCCGTTTACGTGATAAAGGGGAGTAAAAGTTTCGCCGTTTCTTTCTTGTCTCGATATCCACTAAATAACAATTCCCATAGCAACTGGCCCTGTGTTTACTTTAGCTCGCCGCAATTCTGCGTATTTCACGTTTACCACGATCAATATTTCGTGTTTATTGCGGGCTACGTAAATTTAAGCTAGCATCAGTTTTAATCGACCCGATGCGTCATCGTCCCGTGAAAATTGTTCGTAGGGCCTGGAAGTGGTTTTAAAATCGCAATTCGCCGATTACACGGAAATATGATCTGTTACGTTGAATCCCGGAAAATTTTATCGAAATTCTAGCGCTTTGCTCCGCGATGCGCGAGAAATAGTGGAAACTCGGCGGAGCAGCAAAGATAAAAGGGGAAATGGATGATACGCGGGTACGCATCGTTTCGAGAAAATGTCGCGGGAAGGAGAAAATGAGAAAAGAGGGACAAAGGTGGAAAGTGAACGCGCACGCGATTGCTGCAAGCGTAGAGTGCACATGGTATACGCTCGATAACCTGTCCTTCGGACGTACCTACCATTTTTAACCGTCGCACTTCTAATGGGTGCAACGGCTCTTTCGAACGGCGCGCCGACCATCTGTCGCCCGCTGGATACGCTTTGACGAAATTAAACTCAGCTAACCGAGAAACCGAACGTTTTTAACTATTGCAACCCGCGAATTCCGACAGTCCAACCCCCTGCCCTCGATATCGTTCACCGAGATTTCTTCATACATTCCATACAAAATTACAGAACGCGTCGTTGATCAAAGACAAATTGCTGATTTCTGTTGGATAATGTATGCTGATGCATGGTAAGGATCAATAAGAATACACATGCGAAAGAATAGAATTTTTGGTAATTTTTCACGGTTGTAAATAATGACTGCATGGCAGTACTCTATTGCATTAGTGCATAAACTATAACAGTACACTAGTACTAGAGACACCTCAGATATAAACTAATTTTTCCTTACGACAACTATTTTACCATACGAAAAAAATTTGCATTAAAATTTTAATATTAAAAACAAAATCTACTGCAACATAGTAGTACATAGTCACAATGAAACTGAAAGGACTGCAAACACGTTAGGAAAAGACCCTCGGGATGACGTTTCGCAGTTGACAAACGCATAATTCTCAGACGAATTTCAGCGAGATTTTGCATGGGACGCGTTTCGAGGATATGCATATACTGTCATTGAAATGGACGGTTTTGGGGAACGCGTCGCGACGCATTCAAACATTTTTATCGCGAACTACCCTCGAATGTACGCGACACTTTCACGCGAGCGCTCAGCGAAGAGAGAATGAAAAGAGTAGACAAAGCGACGCACTGCGGAGGAGGGAACTCGTCGAATGTCGAATTCTTTCATTAGCCGAAGGACCAGTCACGGAAATCCGGGATCCCGGATGCCCGTTTTGTATCGTCCGTCCTCCAGATATTTTCATTACGCGTTCCTCTCCTTTTGTTTATTTGTTTT
>SHCU01000013.1:674941-696303 GCA_004307685.1 Ceratina australensis
AAAAAAAAGATTGGCTGTATTTACCCGAAGAAAGCACAAGCGGCATTTTTTAAACAGAGCCGTGACCGCGCGGCGTCAGCTAGTATGAAACAATTGGATTGTCTTAACCGCAGCCAGTTTTTCCCACCTTCTGTCCGAATCAGAGAACAAACAGAAGACCGTGGGAATAACACCGTAATTTTCTGAATAAACTACAAAAATACATACAAAAACGTACAATCAAATTATAAGTCAGTTACCATTTCCTCTGTTTGATTTTTCAACAAATACGTAAAGTTCTTATTTCAAAAGAAATGGAATTTGGTAAATAACGTTTTATCATGGGAATATCCTCTTTTAAGAAATAAAAAATTTCAAATGTAAATAAAAAAGAATGATGGATAAGGGAGAATTAAGAATGATGTTGTTATAAGGAAATCTTAAACGGCGCATCGATAGACCCACCCGAGGTAATCGAGTTTCTTCGCTCGAATTTTCCCGGAAGAAAATGAAGGGTCGGCTTCGAATAAATTTGTTCGCCGGGTTACCGAACGGCACGGACGAGTTTCAGAACTGACATTAAACAACGTGCTATGGTGGTAGGGTATTGATCGACACCGAGACACGCGTGTGCGCTCTACGAACCGCCATGTTTGAAATTCTATGTTCCAGCTGCAAGTGTAATCTGGCCGTCGTTGCATTTCAAGAACTCCGCGTCTAAGTAACTTATCCGATATTCATTTCCAGCGCACCCCGTAAAATCCCACGCCGACGCACCCGAGAATCAATTTGTCAATAACCGAAACTTCCTTCCTCGCGGCTCGAAATTCATTTATTAAAATTAACAACTGAGTGAAATCGCAGAAGATTAAAAACTCGGATAAAAAATATGCTCGAACTTTCTATTTTTTAATATAAATTCTATTTCTTTTTTGTTATGAAAAAAGCAATTATTCGACGAATTTTCTGTATCGTTCGGCAAATGAAACGATATTTATAGAAACGATTCGTGGAATTTATTTTACAACTCGACGCTTCAATATCTCATACATGACCTCGTTGAGCGTTCCGCAAACACTATTTCATGGTATCCAATGAGTCATTAAAAGTTCATACGATAAGATCGGCGCGTCGAAACCCTTGGCCATAGTTTCCGCGGATCTTTGCTTGCTCTGAGGTATGATAGCGGAACCTCGTTTGAACCCACTCCTCATTGATTAAACGCAAAACTCTGACTGTAATTTCAGCAACAATATCAAGAGCCGTTTCAAGTTTGATTGCTTTTCCCTACCGGATTCCATTATCAACGGAATACAATTCTGTATTCATAGGAAGTTTCATCTCCGTTCTTAAAAACTACAAGATTTTCGATTCTAATACTTTTCAACATCAACTACTTCAGAAGTTGAATAAATTGCTCGCTCGAAAATATAATCCGGTATCTCGCGTATTAAAATTGCAACGCTCCAATCTGTACTACATAACCGAGGGAACGATACGTACGTACGTACGTGTATTGTTCCTGTAAGTAGATACGATTGAACATGATATTACCCGCGTAACAATCAAGCAAGCGGCATTGCATTACGGTTTCCAGGTTCGTGCTTCAGTTGATAGCGAACTTCTCAATTTGCTGACAGACAAAATTGTTCCTGCCGCGCGGGCGAAGTTGCGCACACGTCGATTCACGGTAATAATTGATAAAGCGTGTAAAGTTTCTCGGCGGCGCGTCGTCGCAGATTGGGTAGGCAAGCCGCATTTTCCTATTGGAACGTGCACAAGTGCACAGCACCGTGGGTTGATTTATATCGCGCCCCGCGTTCGACGAGCTTTTGATATCTTTGTGGCGGCCAGAGAGACCGGTATCGATCGGTCGAATAGAACGCCGGGGGTACGCTACACGCTGCACACGTGTACCGTACGTATTACCGAGCAACCCGACCGACCGACCGAACGACCCCCCGCGCGCCCCGTGTCGAACCCGACGCAACGTCTTCGTGACAGAACGCAATTCCGCTTTTTCGCTTGTTTCAATTTATACTCGTCGCGTTACGATCGATGGCCCACGGCCTCTCCTCGTCTGTCAACTTTCGATCCGGGGCTATTTTCTTGCGCCCGGACGAGCCATTCGAGATCGTACCCCGGACGCTTTGTCTTTGTAATGCCCTGTCACGCCCACGATACAAAATAGCGTTCGATCAAGCATTTTCATGTTCAGCATAGCCCCGCATTTTTTTTAGCAACGATTCTTCAACGATTCTTCATTCGGCGAGAGTTTATCGTAAAATCGTCTGTTACTACGGTTATCAATTATTTCGATGAGAACGTAAACGGTGACACGATGCGTGTCTTGTTAATGGAGAAGGTTCAAGTTTAAGGGGGTAAAAGCAGATCGATAGAGAGATGGGGATGGGACTTGTTGCCTTTTCTCTATTATTAATGTTCTTTGACGATCCCACCGTCTTTGTGACCGTTTGAAGTGGCTCCGCGGGTTACACAGAAGAGGACGCGTCTTTTTTGTTTGAGGAAGGAAGCTGACCTTTATGCAGAAACAAGTCCCACCTACGAAGAAATCGTTAGCCCCGTTTTCCCTTCGGAAATTTACCGTTGCGTAATTCTCGTCGAGGAAATCCGTAAACTTTAAAGATCAGCAGACCTCGGAAACTCTTCGAAATTAATAATAGCCTGACGCTAAATATAATTGAGCCTCGAATGAGCGATGTAAGGTACGAAGGACAAGGTGCAATTATACGCGAGCCGGGAGATATAATTAGAGGATAACGCGAGGTTTGATTAAAAGGTCTTAAATTAATTTACGCGAGCGGATCGAAGTGATCACCGGATTCGACTTTTAACCCCGCGCGCCGCAACGCATTCGGCATCGAATAACAGCCGCGCGGCCGGATCGAACCAGGCATTCCTGCCGGTTTCCGAACGATTTAATCCAAAATCAATGGTAGTTCGCAATCCACGGATTTCGGTCCGGCAAGTAGGAAGATCGTGCCCAACGGGTATCCCGGGTGAAATAATTAGCGATCTTCCTCCGCAGGCCGCCCTCCCCCCTTTCGCTCTTTCCGCTTTCGTCCCCGTGTCCCTTTCTACCCCGATTCTCTACCCCCCTCTCGGCGCACTCTCCTTTCGTCGACGGCTGGCTAAATTACATTAGGTCGACGAAACGTAGGGGGTGGCTGCCGAAGAGGGGTGTGTGTTGTCGGCGGCACTGGCTGAACGGCGGCAGAGGTGTCGGTGCACGCCATCTTGAATTCGCGAACAATGTGTCGAGCTCCAAAGGTTCCGAGACCGGCAGAAAACGAAGACGAACCTGGCCACGAATATCGATCTGCTCGCGGCACGAATAAAATGCTAATTCCTCCTCCGACTCACCCCCCGCCCCCCTCCTTCTCCATCTGCTCCTTTCTCATCCACCTCGTTCGGACCCGTTTCTACCATTCTCCTTTTATATCATTCGATTTCCTGCCCTTTTTTTTCTTTACTCTTTCATCGCTTCTCCAATGGAGCTGAGGCAATTTTTTGACGACGCCACTTTCCGAGGTTTAAAAGCGAACCTCTAAACGTTACTCTCCCTCTATTATTTCATTCAGCTTTGAGTGATGGATTAAACGATGTTGCAGTAAGGGTATGGAAATCGTTTAATTCGTTGTTTAATAATTCGATAGATCGTTAAGGTATCGTTGTAGAAGATGAACAGATAGAGTGCTCCTCGGTGATATGAAATTCTTTGATAAAGGATCAGAGAAAAATCCATTTTTTATAAAATCGGTTCCTACTGTCAATTAAACGTTTTTTTTAGTGATCACTCGCGAACGATTTTTCGTACGTGATTTTCGTGCATGAAAATTGAAATTGAAATTAATCTCGAAGAGCTGGCATGAACGTGGTCTATACGTGAAATGAGATGGAGGAATTAATTAATCGAACGTGAGAGAAAAAGGTAGCAATTTCCCAGGATTGATGAATACGACGAACCAGTTGGCAGCGTGCCCGTCGCGAACTGGATCATTACACACCGCGGAGTCCGAGGAACAGAAATCGGAATTTGGCGTGCAAGTACGCTGCCCGAGTGATTTTTCAAATGCACTATGGAAACAGGAATTCTAAGGGCGGCTAATTTACTTAAAATTCCTCGCCTTTCTTCGGCTTATCAAATTCCTTTTTTAATTACGTAAACCAAGGCTTGAGTTATACTTGACTTAATTAGTAGAGAAGATGTGCATGAAAGTAATTGGGCCATGATTTCCGTTCTGGGTCTCGGCTGGGCCTTTCTCTTGTCTTATCTACTTGATAAGATAATACGGCCCTCGTATTTTACAACGAACGAGTCGGAAGATAGCGACTGTCATTATTCATACGCACTGAAAAATCTTTCGCGTTCTGTGAAACCAGTTTTCTATAACAAACGTTTGTAAGAAAAACAAAATGTCATGGACACAGGCATCGGGACTGAATAATCTTGTTAATGCCCGATAACGCTTGGGTTTTCTACAGAAAAATCCCAGAAGGCAAAGCCTGGACGAATGAGCATGAAGGTTTGCTTGCACGAAGACGTTACAACATCGTATTGCAGAATAAATCTAANATAGCTCGAGGCTCACGCGACTCGGTGGCGAAAATTAACCGAAAAATCGATGATAGTTTGTGAACGGGTCGATTAAGTTTCTGGATGGGCCTGGTAGAGTATCAAACCGTTTCGTGGCTTCGTCCCGACGTGAAACGTGTAGAAACGCACGTGCAGGCAAACCGGCTTGCATGAAGCGAAAGTGCTCGCGATTTCGTTACACACTCGCGATGAATCATTGGTAGATCGATAACATGAACATTGCATACTTCGATCGGAATTATGATCGTATCAGGGAAGAGCTCTTCAAAAGGTGTTGGATCAATGTGATTAATATTAATTTCATGATTCACTGGTGATACTGACATTAGAAATTCTGAAGCATGTTTCAGGAACTACTTCTCATCTTAATCCAGTTGGTGAAAGTACAATAAATCAGTATATGCATTGATTCGAGCATGGATAAATTTCACCTCGGGTTTACATTCGCAGAAACGGTTTCGAAGCAATAGAACAATCGAGAAGTAGAATTCTAAAAATAGATTCCAGCGATGGGAATCTACTCTTTCTTAAGAGGGAAAATAATTTCCTACAAGCTGCATCCGTTTGCAATTCTCAATTAATACTCGAGATTATTTGAAACGTGACTGCCATGTAATTGGCACTTGGAGATTCTTCCAAGGCACTGATTCATGCTTCTGATCTCATAGCTCAATCGTTTATTTCACGCTTCATACCGGCGGCTGATGTAACCGAGAAAGAGCCATCGTTTCACAAAAGATTCTATCGCAATAACTTCTAATAACACGAATCTCTCTTTTCGCCCCTAATGAAACCTTCTCGACGAAAGGAATAATACCCGAAAAGGTCTTCACGTAGCCACGCAACAATCTCCTCGAATACTCCCATCTGGCACAATCCCAAGAGCAACAAGCAACTTCTACCCCGAGTACGCAATCAAAAACACGAGCATTTTTGCTTCACCCCCTTATTCGCAGCTCCGTTGCCTCGTGCGTCTCTCCCGCATCGTAGAACAACTAATTTGTACAGCACATTCTGTACAATCATAGAGCACTGATAAAAAATCTTCATCATTGAACGCACATGCAATTTCGAATTTAATATTGCCTTGTCTATATTTCATTTGCACATGATATTTACTTATTACTCGAATAAAGGTTTGCCTGATGATAACTATTGCGAATGGTAACCCGTGAGATACGGGACGTGTTAATCGAGGCACTCGAGGGTAAGGTCTCGAAGGCCAACCGCGATTACCTCAAGTGGCAGAAGCGATTTGGCAAACGCGGAAGCACCGAGCCCGCAGAAGGGGGACTCTCGGTTTCCTTGAAAGGAGAGTGCACCGTGGACAGGGAAGCTTCCGGAGAGGTCAGAAGGGCGTTATTCAACGGCGGCAACACGGCCAGCAACAAGTTGCAGCGACGTTAATAAACGAACCCTCTAGCTTGCGTTTTAGATATCCGAAGCCATCGTAAACCATGCGCACGGGACTATGAGTTGTTCCACGTTATCAAATTCGAAATCTGATTAGAATCCCTCGTCAATTTAAAAGACTGTTCTTATCAGTTTGACGAATTATTGAGTGCCGTTAACACGCAACAATGCATCAAAATTCATGCGAAATTACTTTTTGGCGACGTCTTAATTTTTGGGACGTACTGCAGATTTGCGTGGAAAAAAAATTGACAACGGGATTAACAGAGCGTCGGAAAATCGCGGTATGAATCAATGAGGCGAAGAAGGGGAACGAAGGAAAGTTGCACGGCTAATTGAGTGTTATGGCACATGATCGCTTATGCAAGCGAAGTTGCCTTGACGAGCTGGAACAATTAAAATATCGATGTCGTGAAAGGGAGAGGTTCTATCGCCCCGGTTGCTTTTTTATTTGCTCGCCTCGAGCTCTGTAGCGAACGTCGACCTGGTTAACCGGTTAACCGATCGCACGCACACACACACACACACGCGCGAACTTTGGCCCAACTTTCATTGTTTTTTCAAGCACCGAGGCTGACTAACTCCACGTAACAGCGGAGGTATTGAAGTTTTTAGTTAAAAAAAAAAACGGCCGTACAAATTGTATTGGAAGCAGTAGCTCGTTTTAAAGAAAAAAACAGAATGCGACTTGGATATGAATAAAAGTATTGTTTCATCCCCTAAGAAATGACGTGGTTTGAAGAATCCTTTCGGTGATTATGACAATCTAAGGATAAAGAGAGGGAGACTGTATAGGCGATACCATAGGGAAGATGCTGTCACCTCAATTAAAGAGTGATTCCATTTATCCGAATAAAGAAACATGTGAAGAAGAAAAAAATACAATATTCATTCTATTATCATCTCAGGAGATTGAAATTAAATTTATTAAAAAAGTGAGTGATTCAATTTTTATCGAATAAGAGTGATTCACAATTAGCCTGAGGCATAGAAAGAGTATGTCTACCTACTATCTCAATGTTTCACGACACGGAGGATCTCATTTAAAAATTCCAGAAGCACTTTCAGGTCAGTGACCGGCCGGTCCCTTCGAGGTCGAAAGAATCTATTATAACTTCAGGAACTATATCATAGATTTTTGTTCCCATTTCAATAAAGGGATTCAGATTTCGAAAAGTATCGTCATACGTCTGGCCTTCGTATCTCTTCGATACGCACGTTACATACATTTATATCGTTTGCTCGAGCATCGTCTCCATCGCTAGAGTTGCACGGTGGGTGTCCGTATAGGTGAGCGTAGGTAAAGGGGGGGAGGAAGAGAAAAGTGGGAGCGATACAGGGAGAAATAGAGATAGAGAAACGAAGGGGGAAGAGAAACGTAGAAACGAGGAGGAGAATCGAAGCGGGTGGCCGAGGGAAACGAAGACAAAAAGAGACGCGAACGATGGGAAAGGGGGATGAAGGGGGGAGGCGCACGGCGAGCGGGGGGGAATGAAAATACGAAGAGGGAGCGGGAGATCGGGACCGGGGAAGAAAAGTATAGGAAATGAATTGGTGAGACGGGACAGAGATAGAGCCGGAGTCGTAGGAGGAATAAAGCGGGCGGCAGGGTGGGAACGAAATAACCGCGTAGCGGGGTGCAGAACCGCGAAAGCGGAGGGACACGAGGAAGCACGAACGATTCCGAGGTACGCGTGTCGACGAGCCCTGCCGCGTACGAAGAAAGAGCGCGCACTTGACGCGCGCTGCCTTGATTCCATGCGGGCATGGGTCAACGGACCCCTCGGCTACTAATCTAACTCTTAAAAATATCACACGGCCATGACGACGAAAGTGACAAACGTCAAAGGGACTCGTCCGGTGCAAAAACTAGATGAACGACTCCCTTTAATGCAGCCGTCGTTCGGTTCGCCAGGGACTCGAGACGACCCCCGCGAAGAATCTACCCCTACCGTTTCGCGTGCGTACAAGTGGCCGGCGAGCCAAACATTTCCACAAGACCTCAACAATACCACCCTCGAACAAAAATAAAAGATACTTCCGTATGAAAGGGATGATTCTACTCGGGGTTCGAAGTCACCTGCAGTCACGAGCGGAAGCTCGAATGCCGCGAAAAAGAATCAGGTTCAAAGTCAGCCGGTTCCCGCGAGGGGATGGAGATCGCCCGTTCAAAATTCTCTAGCCGCGGGGATCGGGCTCTGTCATCGCGTTCTCCTCTTCGCGGTCCCGGGGTGTGGCGTGATTTGCGAACGGGCCGGCGGCGCGCCGCGATAACTGCCCCCGACGCGTAGCACGCGCTTTTAATAGCCCGCGACAGGCTGTTAACCGGTGTTATGACACCGCGGGACCAGTGTCGAGTTCACGATGCCGGCGTCGTCGGAATTCGTGATAACGCGTCGCGGTAGCACCGGGAGGAGGGACGCGGCGCGACCTCCGGTCCGACGAGGACGGGAGAGCTTCCGCGAGGAGGAAAGGAAAGAGCCGCGCGACGAGAACGAGACGGAGCGACAAAGGGAGGACGAGAGCCAGGAGGGAAGGGTGCCGGGTACTTTATATCCGCGAGCGTGTGTCACGGACGGGAGTGTACACGTACAAAGCGACGCAAACAGATAAAGAGGCGTAGGGCGGCGAGCGGCGGAGGAGGCAGAGAAGAAGATAGAGAGAGAGTGCGGGAAAATGGAGGGGATGACATCGGGAGGGGGAGGGAACGGCGAGGAGGGAAAGAGGGAAACGGACAGGGAGGGAGAATAGGCGAGGAGGGTTACAGAGGGCGGAGAAGCGTCCCACGGGAGTTTTTCGGCGGATCGCTGCGCGTCTAGTGTGATCTCTCGCGAGTAGCGGTCTCGATCGATCTTATTGGCGCCAGCGAGCGTACGAAACGGAGCAGAGCGGAGCAGTCAGTGCAACGGTGAGAGCTCCGATCGCAACACGAGGCTCTCTCTCTCTACCTCCCTCCCGCCCGCACGTTATTTTTCTTTCTCGCTTGGTGCGTTGGCCAACGTCGTGCCACGAGCGAGGAGCATTCGCCGGGAAGCCGAGCCGCGTGATTACACGCCGTTAACGCGACGTCTCCGTCGGTGAATCGCGCAGTGATTATTTCCAGTGGATTTCGTGCGGTAGGACAGAGAATTTTCTAAGTGGCTACGTGTGAGAATGTGTGTTTAAGCTTTGTGCGCGAAACGTGGCAACCGGAGCGTTTCGCAAGGAGCAATACGCGAGTGGGATAATAAAAAGGTGAATCCTTTGACGGGGTCGCGGCCAGATCCACGAGGACACGGACAGTGAGTTTCCCGCTCTTTTCCGTATAAAAACCGTTCGCGATTTCTGTTTCGCGTAGATCCCCGCTCGCGATCCCGCGAACGCGAACCTGTTTTGTAGCGTTTTAATCGGAGTCCTTGGATTCTCAAGGCAATCGCGAGATGACAGTCGCACGATAAACCTTTACGCAGGCATACTCGTCGATGCATTAACGATACCACTGCGCGGCTGTTGTAAAACGCGAGTCTGTTCTGTTTATCGAATCACAGTTGCTTCTTTCCGTAACAAACCGGCTCTCGTACTTTTTTTTTAAAGAGACTTATTATTCATCTTTTTACTCGTTCACGAAAGTGCTAAAATATCGCTTATTGTTGCGAAGAATCGAATGTGAATGAACGGTAACCGAAAATTATATAAGCCCATCGTTGGCTTGGTGTCCGCGAACCCTTTTTTTTCCGGGGACCAACTCGAAGAGCAACGGCGAGCGCACGATGCACGCGTGAGTTACGCAATCGCCTATCGTGTTCTGATGGAATTCAGGTCAAGCATCGCGAGTCCTATACGCTGGCTTCGCCGAGACTTCGAAGCATTGATTCTTCCTTCGTGACTCCCGGGACCGATCACGGAAAGGCACGGCGGGATCGCGAAACACAAGTCCTGTACGATAGGAAGCGAGCGACTGTGCCGGATTGTTGGTCGTAAACAACGGTCGTCGATGGTTATCTCGAAATGCACGGATTATTTATTACTGCACGCGTAATAAATTCAGGAGCGCAACGGAAAGCTAGATACGATCCGTCCTCCCCTCCTCGGTAGGAATTGTCTTGAGAGAGGACGCGTGATTGGTCGCGGGTGAAAATTCCAATAGAAATGTAAATCGATTCTATAACTCGTTACATTCTAATTCTGTCACGAAACGAGCACTCTGTTTCATTCGGAATTCGATCTTCATTTAGTTTATTCTCCGTTGAACCAAATCAGCATGGATCGGTTGTAACAAGGCGAGCAGTTTCCTTCGATGGTTTAGTCACCTCTTGATTTGGCTTTGGTCAACGTAAGACGAGGCGTCGAACGAGGAGTGGAACGGCCGCGGTCGTAAGCGGTCGTTGGCCACGCGTTTCGCCACGTGGGTTGACAGATTTTCATTCAGCTTCCTCTTTTCTAGAAATAACCGGTTCGGCTCGAATGAATGGGTGCCACGCATACCGCGCAGGAATCGAGAACCGTGGACGACAATTTTTCGTCCGTGAACGATGATCACGTTCCCCGAATGCGTGCCGCGTGATCGCCCGGCTCGAGTAAGACCGCGGGATCGCGACCTGCGATCGCTTTTTATTGATGATCGTTTCATTCAACGATGCGGGAAGATGTTACGCTCGAGCACGTAGTACATTCAACGGTTAAGAAAGGATTGCGGATGAGTAGCCCTGTGAATGGGAGTGAGTTATCAGAGTTGTCAGAGTGATTGATGATAAGAGTTTATTACGAGCATTTATCGCGATTCTGATAAGGGTAAAAACGAGAGCGGGCTTATTAGAATTGTTAATCCTTGTTATGCGCCACGATTGCCGATGCTGGAATTCTGTCTGCTAAATCTGCGTGATCCAATTGATGTAGAAATATGTTCAATTGTGGTTCCTACTTTTTCATCAGATTCTACTGGAGAAGTTGTATAGGAAGGAAACTAAACTTAGGGAGTGAGGATATTAAAATCGGATTTGTAAACGCCCAATTTTTTGCGGCACAAAATCTTATAATTCTAACTTCGTCAATTCAAATTAAATTTCTGAGCGAAATCATTAATTAAAATAATGCTTTATACGCCCGATTGCCACAATGGTGAATGGTACGATGCACAGGCTTAATAAACTTAATCATACGGAAAGGAATCAAAGGAATATCTGTAGTTAATGAGAAGCACTACTCGAGAGGGATCGACGATGTGTAACGAGAAGAGAGCGTAGCCAATGGAAAATACGATTTTCCTAGTGCCAATAAACGGCCACGTGTTCCAGCCACGTGGTCTGCGCGTAGTAAGCATAGAGCCTTTGGATGCTAACAATGCAGCTACTGGTTATAAGTAGGCAGGGGCTGTCCAGGTGGTCTGTACCCTACGGCCGTTCTGAGACAGGCCAAACGAGCCATGGAAGATTGGGCCTCGTTCCCTAATCGATGATTGACGCATTAAAGAAACCATCATAATCATCTTCGACGACCTCATATTTCCACGAAGAAGGATCTACTTTTTTTTCTATCGTTTTTCTATTTTCTCGAGGACTTTTCAATCGTATTCAATTCGCCATGCGTAAACAGCGAATAAAGGAAAACTGAACGGTTGTTGCATTCCTGGCTCAAAGCGCGTACCTGGACGGCTAAACTTCCGGCGAAATCGGTAATAAAAGAAGCGACGGACTTCGGTAGAAGTAGTGATACAAAGCCACGGTTGCTCGTATAACTCGCCCGTAAATTCTTCTCTATGGCTCCAGATAGATACGAGCATGGCGCAGTGTGTTCTCTCGGACCCGGCACGAAATACGGTTCAAAACAAGTACGTGTTTCGTTCATGGAATACGATATTGCCCGAAAGAAGCAATACTGTGTACTTCGAAAAACAAATTCTTCAAGACTTCTTACGATGCTTTTTCATATCTGCCATATGAGTTACGATCAAATTTTTGTCTATTTATTTGTAAATAGTGTGGTTCTATGTATTATGAAAAAAAAGCAAGTAACCTGGTTTATCTGTTGGTAAGGAAAATATAGACGCTGGGTGAAAATGTGTCAATAAATGGGATGAATTATAAAGGAAATATTGGAGAACGGTTCGAGGATGCATTTGAATATCTGCGAGGTCAGTTGAGAATATTAGACGAAACCGATCGAAATAGAATGTCCAAGTTTCGCTTTCTGAGTCACGGCCAGCGTGCGTTACATTGGTCAGCGATTTTATCTGATCTGATATCACCGTTTTTACTGGTACGTTTACGTGGCTACGTGCTCCAAATATATTTCTTTTCTCAATGCCATTTACGAATTGCATTACAAAGACGTAACACGAGTACACCACCCCGGAGGAATAAAAGTGGTTCGAATAAACGTCATTACTGAAATTCTCGTGAATGGGCGTTGAAGCGGAATCAGCGGAGCGAGGACGATCATGAAACGAGAAAAACGACACGGGGTTAGTCACGATCCACGAAATTCATGGACGCTTGGATCATTGAATCCCCTTAATGAATTTCCGTGCTCAGTTTCAGTCGTTAAGGACAGGATGCGCTTTTACTTATGCCCGTCATTAAAAAGCCGCGCTACGTAGCGCATATAAAAGGGAGAACGTCGTTCGCCTCTTTTTTCGACCCCCCACCCCATCCTCCCACCTTTTCTTTTTTTCCTCTTCTTCGTCTTTTTTTTTATTACCGGCTGTGGCCTGTTCCGTGGCTCAAGGCAGATTTATTTCCGACGAGAGATAGTCGGAAAAATGAGCTCGCAGACAGAGAGATGCAAATGCGCTACTGGTACCTCACCCGGCTTGATACGCCGCCGTTAGAAAAATGAATCCTGACTCTATCCTCCGGAAAAAGATTCGCCGTGACTCTTTGAAGTGGCCGCCAATCTATCTTTTTCCCTACGTTCAATCGATACCTATAGAAAATTGGATTTTCTATAGAATGTATCTGTAACACGTTTCGAACTCGTATAGGTAATTCCTGACGGTGCTCCAACTAAATATATATATATATACATATCGAGTCTGCTGCCTTGTTACAATTTTAATTAGATTCCGCTGGCCGCGATATTTCAACGTAATTATATATAGACAGTTTCTACACACATTTTTCCCAAAATTTCCGCCTCAGCATCCCTGGTAATTTTCTCTTCGAATATCGCGCAAGCGAGTTTCCTTTCACGTACGAAATATTACAATTGAAAACTTTTAATTAGTCCGAGAGTTTACACGATAGCCGCCTCTCATCAAAATTATTTCGCGAAATGAAACGGACGTGGCTCTCGCAATTAAAAACTGAAGAAAATACGTGCTGCGAGCTTTTAAAACAGCAACTACAATGGGACCGCGAGTGCGCGATGATAAAACTCATTGCTGGGTATTCCTCGAGGTCTACAGCGACGCGTTAGCGGCATCTTCGATGCCGATCGATGAGCACTTAAAAGCTCTCTTTCGAAGCTTTCACGCAGGCCAAAGTGCCTGGAAACCATCGTGTCGTCCGGTGACCATTGTTCATTTTTTGTTCGTCTAGTTTGATTATAAGCAAACTAATGATAACGAATGTATGATAATTTGAATGTATGATAAATGTATGATAATTTGAGAATTCTAACGTGAAGTTTGACGAGAGCATTTTTCGTATCTCTTAAAAGAGATATACGTACATATCTTCGGTTCGTGAAATCATTCAGTATAATTAAGCGTCCGGCCTCGAGCCGAACCGTTACGTGACTCATTCCAACTACGAATTAAACGAGCACTCCGTTTACGAGTCGTGATGCTTAGTATTGTTTTTCAACGAGCCGTAGTGGTAATTATAGAATTTTTATCATCAAGGCAGTAAGATCTTCATCGTTGAATATTACGAATTTGTTGCGAGAAATCTAGGTGAGATTAAAATCTGCTACTTGATTTCTTTTATCATTCTTAAAATATTAATGATATGGAACAGTACTCTAGTTTTCTGAATGATAACACAGATGTTACCCTTAAAGCTCCCTCTATTTTCTAATTCTCTTACACCTAGCCCATAGATGAAAATGAAGTTTGACTTTTATTGAAATACATATGATTGACAAATAATATTTGCAGCCGCATCGCGTTTCAAAGCGTGACTGTGCTTTTCAATTAACGAGTAAAATGTAGGCGCGAGGCATTGACCGCGGGCATCAAAGCGTGCCAAACGATATTCCAGAAAATCATGGTAACGCGGTACACAAAGTCGTTTGTTTGCCCGTGTCACTTTTCGAATTCGCGAACCTGTTTTGCCCGTCGATTTTCAATTTTTCATTGCTTGCGTTCGACCCTCGACGCCCGATGCCCGTACGAAGATAAACGATTTATGAAGCCTCTGAGGGGGTAACCTTGAAAAAGTTCGAGCAGAAGCAACGAACTGGCCGTCGCGCCGGATCGTCAAGCGCGAGATTTTTCTTCGCCGGTTTCCCTTTCGCTCCATTCTTCTCGCTGTCGATTTCTTTAAACACCGACGTCCTCAAGGTGGAGAGATTTCAATGGCGAAGAGAGAAGTTCCTTGAGAAGTTCGCCGGGAGATCGTAAAAGGAAGCTAACAAACAGACAGTACCGCAGCTTCCCCTTTTTCTACTTTCAAACTAATTTTTGCCCCTCGGAAGTACAATGAATGCGTCAGCGCCAGGGAATCTCAAGAATCGAACCGTAAACGCGTCTATTCATTCGTGATCAATCCTCCAACGGATCCATATTACACGTTTCTACGCTCAGCGAGGAAATCGCTCTACTCGAAGAGCGTAATATTTTAAAGATAACTGACAGCTCTGCGGACCAACGCGGGTAGACGATCCTGAACGGTTAGCCCGGTTCCGATAGCACGTGTCGCTACCGGGACGCTGCATCTCCCAAGGCGAGAGGAAGGGTTAAAAGCCAAGCTGGAGAGAAATATCTCAGCGAGCGTGACGGGACGTTCGACACGGAGCGAACGTACTCTCCGCTGCTAGCCGTGGGCTTAGCGTGGGCCCGAGACCTTGCCTATTTATAAAACGTACCGTGCATATGCACGCACGTGACGACGGCCTCAACTCGCACACGGTTCCAGCCGATGCCGGCCCAGGTAGCGCGGAAAATCGAGCCGGCTATCGATAGTAATTTCATACCGTCTCGCAAGGCTGTCTATTCGATTTACCAATACCTGTCATCGAGGTCTATCAACGAACTGTGAAACAGCGTTAGAAAAATCCACTTTCTCACAATTATTGTCACCGTGAGATAGAGAGAGGATCGCGGTTCGATGAATTATTTTCGTACGGGGTGTCGTTCCACGATGACGAGCAACGATGACCAAGATTACAAACGGGCAGCTTGTTTATTCGCGCAGGTTGCGGTAACCGCGTCGCTGCCGTCCCCGTCATAAATGTAAATTGAATTCCGTCGCATAAATTTCCAGCGCGCTGCGCGGCGGCGGCGGCAGCGGCGTACCCAATAAATTCGCCGTCCGATACAATCAGTAATATTCTGTAACATCGTCGAACAGATTACGAGAGTCTTTTACTATGCGGATGCCTTCCAATTTCTACGAATGAATCTGATCTTATACTGTCGGAACGTAATGAGTCGTGGGAAAATCTTTAATGAACGTTTCTTTCTATTTCGTTATTTAAAGCCATATCAGCATGAAAAGATAATTATCTAATTATTTGATACGTGAATCGGTTAATTTTTCATGTTTAGCTTCAAAGCCTTTCCTCCGAGCTGATTTCATTTAGTATGTGTGTTGAACAGTCTGCGGTTGCAGGATGTGCAGTTATTTGTGTCTAATGAACACTTCGTATTTAAACCGCAGAAAGATTCCAGGTAGATATTAAAACAGGGAAATGAAAGGGTCCGCTAGAAAGCTGTTTGTATGACTTAATAATGAAGATCACAGTAATTTGGCGGATAATTTCCACGTATCGCTTAGGCCGCACGGGGACGAGGGGATGATGATAGCTCGATGGGGCGACGTAATAATTGATCAAGTTTGGTTATAGCCGTCGGCCAGAGTTGGACTATGGAAACGGTGTTCAGCCGGCTCGGCCTACTTACACTACCTTGGTATTTTTAGCATTAGGGTCACACCGGCGTACGACCGGCTACCGTTGCACCGCGCGCCATCCTCCTGCCGCCCTGCCTTGCTTTCCTTTCCTTCCACACGGTTTCAAAACCGATGGCCTCTTCTCCTTTGTCGTGGCTCGCGCGACGCGCGTGGGTGATCCGTCCGACCGGCGGTTAAGAAGAAGAAAACATTTCGCCTGGAAGAGAGACCCGGCGATGCCGTTCAACCTACCTCGGACGCGTCGCGTCGCCTCCTGTCCCGAGGATGAAAGTTATTGGATAATTGGACACGAGACGTCGCTCGTTTCTGTCCCGTAAATTCTACCCTCTTTAGAATTCTTTCGCGGTTTTATCGGCTACCCCGGCTGTAATGACGCGTTTCGTGATGTATTTTATGAGACTGAAAGTTTCTTGCTCTCCGTCACGGTTGAATACGATTCTAAGCACGAACCTCGGGAATTTACGAACGTTTTTCGACTAGTACAAGCCGATACGTTGTCCTTTTTGTTTTGTTTCAACCATTACGTCATTGTTATCTCGCTCGGTTTCCTGATAGGAGATTCCCTCTCGTGTTTCAGAGTTATCGAAAGATCGCCCGGCAAGTCAGTACACCGGACAGCGCACCTGCAGGCTTGGGCAGTCCACAGGCTGGCATAGGCGGGCTGCAGCAGCACCAACAACAACCGCAACAGCAAACACAACAAACGCTTCATCAGCCGGATCCCATGCAGCAGTCCAAGGACAATCTGAATCCCGCGGCGAATCAGCAAACCGGGGCGCTTAGGAACGGAAACCCTCCGCCTCCTGTCGTTTCTATGGTGAGCGCAAATTCTGTTTCCTCCGCGGAGTCCTTCGAACGGTGACGTCCGTCTCGGTGAATACGCGCGCCCGACGTTCGTGACTCCGAACGAATCACTGTATACTTCTGATCATAAATCTTCCGGTTTACGGCATGTAATATGACGTGGGACACAAATTTTTATGGTAGATAAATTTAATCAGGGACTACGGTATAAAAGTCAAATAAAGCGTATAATTGGTTTCGCTTGAGGTAAATTTAAAAACGTCGATTTTACGTTCGAACAGACGGAATTCTGAAATGTTGCCTATCGAATAGAACTTGTCGGAAGAATTAGGCGAGATCTAGTTCCTGTATTTGGGTGATCCGATTGTCTGGCACGATCTCAAATGGAGTTGAAAATCCTCGACGAGATTACCGGCGTCTTGGGTCCCCAAGGATATAGCATCGACCCCTTGCTGCTTAGCCTCTCCGCGTTCGTAATCTGGCACGGTCTATCGGCATGTAACACGTAGCACACTGGAGGGAATAAACAGAGTGCCCCTATCGGTGTGGCCCCTTGGTGTATTTCGTGTATGCCAATGTTAAACCGAGGCTAAGGACCTTGACCTAGACCATTGCACCTCATTACTTCAATCTGTCTTCACCCTCCGAAGGGATACATGTTGCTGCTCACCGTCATGGATCATCGGAATCGCATTTCACCGAATTATTAACTTCAGTTTTAGTTTGCCGTTTTCTACAAAATCGACGAAGGATTTTGTTTTTTTTTTTTTTTACGAACGAAAAGATTTGAATTCTGATTAGCCAAAGAGGAAAGTATCGACCGGTATAAACCAGTCTATGAATTCTCGGGGAACTTCCTCGACAGCGACTGTCGCTTTCAACGTGCCCGAGAAGAGGAAAGTCGAGCGGGCCCAAGAAGGAGGAATGAAGCGTCTCGGAAGGAATGCGGTTCTCCGCGTTCGTTCCGAACGGCTTCGTGTACGAGTATAATATCCTCTCCCGATCCTCTTTGGCTGAGCAGCGAGGTTACTGGGCAAACCAGTCTGCTCGATCGCACCGTCGACCCTGTTTTCTGCTTAGCTCGCGGCACGTGTGAACACGTGTGCAAGGATAATACGCGAAAGTGGAAGCATTTAAATCTGTGATCAGATTCCAGTTACAGCCGCGGATTAATTTTCTCCCCTTCCTCAAAGGAGCTGCCTTAAAAAAAAGAAACCGTCGAGTTCCTCGAACGGGCCTTAAAATTTACCGTCCCATTACGGTCTCCACGACTGGCAGCTAGAAGTGGTCGCTCGCCTGATAGCGCTAAGTATAACGTCCTTTCAAGATGTTCTGATTTAGAATGTTTTATGGGCTGAGTGCATTTTCTGATTCGTGTGTCTGGTTCGTCTCGTTCGTTCCAGCGCACGTAAAAATAGTTGTCATGCATATAAATTCTTACGCTACTTATCTAACAAGGTGAACCTCGTCTCCAGCTTCTTAAATGTGAGGCCAAGTTTGTGGATGGTCGCTCAGCGATGGTTTATGGCCTGTACAATGAATTTTTAATTTTATCCATTCTCATAAGGATTTTTTATTCCAGTCATCAGAATTAGATTTACAACTAGATGTACATTACATCTTCGTTGGTTTTATTCCATTGCTCGACGGTTCCTCAAAAAAGAAATTGGTTGGTTGACCCCTCACGAGATATGTACAATGAATGTACTTCGAAATTATCTAATTTCATCCAGGCGAGTGTAACTAAAATGCGAAAACCCTCAATGTCTATCTCAGTGCTCTTGTAACCAGTTTCCTCGGTTTACTTGAACTAAGGAAACGCAACTCTTTATTTTCGTAATTGAGGTACATATTAGGATTCTTACACGGTATTGTAGTAATTGTCGGAAATATGAGAAGGGCTAGATGGCATCGATAACGGGCCTGTGGGAGAGGCAGCGTAGAGACAGGTATCGGCACTTTGCACCGCGGCATTTTGCACCCTGCGTGCGTCGGTGTGCCAGGCTTGTTCCTCTCCACCCGTCACTCTCCGCCTCCTCTTCTGCCCGCCACCTCTTGCTCCTCTCTTGATACTGCTCGCTTTTCCTTCCCCTCTCTGGCTCTCTCTGGGACGTTCCCTCCCTCTCGACATCTCTCCCCTTTTCTCTCACTCTATCTCTCTTCATCTCTTTCTCTGTCCCTGTCGGAGGCTTGTCTCTCTCGCTAGGTCGGTGGTTCCTGTTCCTGCGGGTATTGATTCGCGTTGGCGGGCGGTCACCGCCCCCATAGTCGCTGTCTGCCGGTAGTCTACCCTTGCCCCGACGTTATGCTGTTATTTCGGCGGCCGATCTCCTCGCAGCCCTTGTCGCTAGGGAAAAAGGCCGCGAAAACGCGACGACCGTCCTCCACTCGTTCGGTACCCAGGATCGGCACGCAACCTCGGTAAGAGCAACGCTCTCCTCTTAACGCCAGCATCACCCATTCCCGGTGCCCTTTTTCAATCGTCAACCCGACCTGGCCTTTGATCTCGATTAGAAGTACCGTTCTCAACATCGTTTCTACGATCGGGCCATGTTACCGATGGCCGATCAAGCATTTTCTGAATTGAATAGAATCAACAATTGAATTATTAGCACCTTGAAGAAGTTCTTGCTGTTTTTGTACAAAATTTCTCTCGGCTTCAACTCATACGGCATCCAATTTTCTTGCTTCTGGATCATTCCTAACGCTTTTAAACGTTTTGAAACTGTTGACTCATCCACTTGTAATGTTTTCCCAAGTTCTGCTAGCGTCCGACATCGGTCTTGATCGAGTAACTCCTCTAATTCTTTGTCTTCAAATTATTTTGCTGCGACAGAACGTTCCTTATCCTCAAGATCAAAATCATTATTTTTCACGCGTCGAAACCATTGTCAACGTAGATCTCAACAAGAATTCATGTGCTTCAGGTGCAGATTTCTTTTGAATAAAGTAGCGCAATAAACTTCCCCGCAAATACACTTTATTCGGCACAAAAATGGACATTTTCAGATCTAATAAATAATTACTCTTGTCAGACTGAAGTGAACTACCATACACTGAAATTTAAAGTTAGATACAGTAATTCCTTGAGTGTGCGTTACCATTCGAAATTTTATGCACAGACTGCCGCTACTACCATTTCTGAAAAAACAGCAAGAACTTATTCAAGGTCCTAATATTTTTATAAAGTACCTTCGAAACTAAAATATCTTGAACTTTCTCCTAATATGAATCCTTGTTACCCCTGTACACCGCCTAAGTGCATTGATGCGGTCGAATACCGTCGTCGTCGTGTGGTCGGGGGGTTGGAACGGTTGCGGCGAACCGACGCGTCCCCGTCGACGGCGAAGGTCGTCAACAAAGTATACGCGCGTATAGGTCGTGCATCCGGGCGGCGTACGAACGCCAGCGGAAACGCAGAAGCTCGTGGGATAAAGAGCCGGGTTTCTCTCTACGCGGGTACACGTGTTTCTATAGCGGCCCGTTATAGTCGCCGGCAGTTATAAGCGGCGAATCGGTCGCCGCGTTAATCGCGCGTTTGCCCGCGTTAAACGAGGCTATCTGGAACGCGTAAATGCGGTCAGCCCTGCGATACGGTAATTGGCAATATCGTCACCGATAAAGGAATCAACGTTATAGCACCGGCCCGAACGCGGCGAGCGCACAATTATGCAGTAAACCGAAACCGCGAAACGCGGCACGCTCTCGTTGCGCTCTGCACAAATTGCGTCCGGCCGCGGACGCACGTGCGGTTTTCGCTTTGTCGCGAATCGACGTCCGCACGGATACCTGCTTTTCGGTCATTACCTTGCACCGGTCAGAACAGATAGAGTAGGCGCCCGTGGCCAACCGAGAACCGTTTAAACGGTACGAGTGTCTTTCGCGACGATCCATTTGCCTGAGTCGATGAAACGAAATTCTGCGGACTAGTGAATCGTACGATCACTGGAACGGTGAAGTGATTTTTTATGAGTGATGTGAAAGTTACAGTGAATCTATTTTATAAATCATGAAAAGATGCATGTTAAAACCTTGAAAGTGGAACACGTTGATATTATATACAGTACAGTTTCGGACAATTATTCTGGACCTACTATTGCTTATGTGAGAGTTCCCTAGCAGGACAATATTCGCAAGTAGTAAGAAATCTATTGGTGTGCGTTTCAATGCTCCGGGCAGAAGCTTTGGCAGCATAATCATATTTGAAACATAAACCAATAGATTTCTTACTACTTGTGAATATCGTCCTGCTACGGAACTCTCACATGAGCGGTAGCGGGTTCAGAATAATTGTCCGAAGCTGTACATACTCTATTTGGGTCACTGACTAATTTATTTCGTTAACCACGTTCGGTGAAATTAATTCGAGGTCCACCAAGCGGAACTAGTCACAAGAGGGAAACAAGAGTGTTCGCCCTAGCTGAGAGAAAAATCGTGAAAGGTGTAAGCCGCGGCTTTGTTCCACGATTTTTTCCTCGTTCTCCTTTTTCTCCCTCCCC
>SHCU01000013.1:696324-707958 GCA_004307685.1 Ceratina australensis
TAGCACCGGCCCGAACGCGGCGAGCGCACAATTATGCAGTAAACCGAAACCGCGAAACGCGGCACGCTCTCGTTGCGCTCTGCACAAATTGCGTCCGGCCGCGGACGCACGTGTGGTTTTCGCTTTGTCGCGAATCGACGTCCGCACGGATACCTGCTTTTCGGTCATTACCTTGCACCGGTCAGAACAGATAGAGTAGGCGCCCGTGGCCAACCGAGAACCGTTTAAACGGTACGAGTGTCTTTCGCGACGATCCATTTGCCTGAGTCGATGAAACGAAATTCTGCGGACTAGTGAATCGTACGATCACTGGAACGGTGAAGTGATTTTTTATGAGTGATGTGAAAGTTACAGTGAATCTATTTTATAAATCATGAAAAGATGCATGTTAAAACCTTGAAAGTGGAACACGTTGATATTATATACAGTACAGTTTCGGACAATTATTCTGGACCTACTATTGCTTATGTGAGAGTTCCCTAGCAGGACAATATTCGCAAGTAGTAAGAAATCTATTGGTGTGCGTTTCAATGCTCCGGGCAGAAGCTTTGGCAGCATAATCATATTTGAAACATAAACCAATAGATTTCTTACTACTTGTGAATATCGTCCTGCTACGGAACTCTCACATGAGCGGTAGCGGGTTCAGAATAATTGTCCGAAGCTGTACATACTCTATTTGGGTCACTGACTAATTTATTTCGTTAACCACGTTCGGTGAAATTAATTCGAGGTCCACCAAGCGGAACTAGTCACAAGAGGGAAACAAGAGTGTTCGCCCTAGCTGAGAGAAAAATCGTGAAAGGTGTAAGCCGCGGCTTTGTTCCACGATTTTTTCCTCGTTCTCCTTTTTCTCCCTCCCCGGTTCGCGAGATCGTTTGAGGCGCATTGTTTTCGCCGAAAGCAAGCCCGGCCGAGTCGTGAATAAAACCGTCGACCAAGATGTAGATAGCAGAATACCCGTTTCTGCTGTCCCCCTGCTTACCGATTCCTTTTCGCAAGCTCGACTTGAACGTGCTCGAGGTGAACGTACACGTATAAATTTCGCCGACCCTTTCCGGCCTCAGAAAAAAGAGAACCCAGTTGCTTGTAACACAGGGTATAAGGGGAAGAAACATTCATCGATTAAGCTGGTATTCGAACAATTCACATACTATCTCCTCTTATCTATTCTTAACCTTCCGATTTAGTCTCAATAAAAAAATGAATTCCTTTTCTGTCGGAAAAAAATGGTTTTCATATCACTGGGAGTCGTCGTTCGCATAACCGTGGCCCGATACATAAATAGCATCATAAAAGCCGTTTTACTGCTTAAACGGGTCCGTTTTTATCGGTTTTCACGGCGTACATCGTTCGACGATGATCAAACGAGCGGCAAAAGGAAGAAAAGAGGCGTCGGAAAAAGGAAGACGCGATCGCGACACGTAGAGATACGCGAAAAAGCGGCTGTCAGCCGATGCACGACGTGGAGGGTGGGTCTCCGCGTTGATAAATGAATTTACGCTGCGCGCGGTAGATACGCGCGCGATCATCCGCGTGCGCGAGCAACGAAACGCTTAATGAAATAAACGTATCGATGCGGGACTGATTGCTGTGGGTAATTCGTCGATAAATTTGCAGCCCCTCTTGTTTGAGTCGCCGGACGATCGGACAGGGGGATGAAACGGGTAGATACCCGGTAGCGGGAGGGGCGCGAGCGAGCGAGCGGCGAAATTAATTTCTGGCTCGATTTTCAAAGCGGTTTAAATTCGCACCGATTGCCGGTACGCGTTTCCATCCCGCGCCTACCGGACGTGTAATCGAATATCGGTCGATCCTCTCGTCGACATTAACCCTGTCGCGAGCGTTTTACAGGAGAAACAGGTGTGTACACGGAGTAATTGTTTCATGCAGGAAATTGATACACGTTTCGCGACGGAACGCGCGACGGGGATTAGGTGAAATAAAACTGTTCGATATAAGAGCGGATCCTTCAACGCGATTGACCGCGACACGTGAAACGATAAAATGGATAAAGCGTGATAATGCTCGATCCCCGGTCGTGACGCGAAGCGGGGATTGCAACGCGTTTTATAAAGTCTTCCGTTCGGCTGATTCGTGAAGTGGACGGTAGCCAGAGAGGGAGAGTAGGATGCGTGTAAAACACGATCCTCGACGTTCTGACGTGAATAAAGGAGGCGTTGTTGCTTTGGACGGGAGCGCGCGCGCGCCTCCGAGGTGGGAGCTATAATGGGGGTTTAAATTATGTGATGTCTTAGAGGTGTTCTGAACGAGCTCGTTGTACACGCGTAGCATTGTTCGGCCGAACGACTTTATCGTCCTTCGTTAAATCACGGCGAAGAATTTATGAAAAAATTAGGCATACGTTAATCTAGCTAAATGATAACAGGTGTCGTAATTCCTGTAATTCGTAACAGTATTGAAAATATGAGTTCGTAGCGGTGAGACGTAGAAAGAGAATTTGGTTCGTGAAACGATGCGATCCGATTGATCCACTTTCCTTTGACACCCTTCGGTTAAGCCGGGTGTTCCATCGCGCGAAGAACGCGCGGCGTTCCGTGAATCATCGAGAGAAGCCCAGGAACCAGTCGACGCCGGTGGCTGCGTGGCGGCACGAGGCGGAAAAACGAAGGGGGAGAAAAGAAAGAAAGGAGCCGGAAAGGACCGGAAGGGGTCGAGGTCAATGAACAGCTCGCCACGGTGGAGCTCCTTACGGGCTGAAAGAGAGGGTCGAAGCGAGAGAGAGAGCAGGCAGGCGGACGGGAAGGATGAAACGAGGAGGGAGGAGTGCGGCTCCTGAGGGTTATGTTTGGGTGCTGTCGCGGCACATCCCGTTTTATCACGCCTCGGGTTTACGTTGCCCTAGGTCACGATGTCAAGAGAACGGAAGGATTTTCCCCCTGAGAGCGCGACGCCGCGGTTGAGACCGGCTCTACCGCGGAGAGCGAGAGTGAGACGGATCAAAAGAGCGAGGAACGCCGAGATCGCGTCGGACAGAGACCGGGCGAGAATGGTAGAAGAGGAAAGGAGGAAAACACGAAGGCGAAGCCAGGGGAAGCAGCGGCTCTGAGGGATCGCTGACTCGGTTGGCGAGACGCCCGGCTGCTGCCTCGATGCTATCAACCTCGACCACAAACACCGATTCACGGCCACTTTGGGGGTTCCCCGGGAGTTTCTCCTCCCATCCGACACCTTTCACACTGCTCCTGGACCACTTCACGCGACCCACTTTTTCAAACGTCCGCCTCGCCGCCATCGGAGCCTCCCGACATCCTGTGAGGGCGAGCTACTCTTTCGCACGTTTCCTACTTTCTTTTATTATCCGCCGTTGCCTCCTCTCAAGTTCAAAAGGGGCGGAGCGGGGTCAAGAAATATCAGTGCCCATCTCAATAGAAAATCTTTTGACAGTTTTTGTGTCAGTGAATATGCGACTGGGATTGTGAGAACAATAAAATACCTATGTATGTGATAAGCAGTATCGATCTATTTAGAAAACTACCTTTCCTGATTCATCTCACCAAATCACCGAGGAGATATTAGTAAAGAGTGCCAGCCCCTGTGTTACAACGTGTCAGGCAAAAGGGGCCTGAGGGGGCCTGGCGCCGTAAAACAGATCTCTGAAATCTCACAACATGACTACTTTAATAAATGAATAAAAATGTGTGCCAAAGTAATCATACTGTGAGGTTCCAGAGATCTGTTTTACGTAGTAGTTAAATTCTGATTAATAAATGAATAAAAATATGTGCCAAAGTAGTCATGCTGTGAGATTCCAGAGATCTGTTTTACGTAGTAGTTAAATTCTGATTAATAAATGAATAAAAATATGTGCCAATCAGAATTTAACTACTTTTACGATACATATCTCTACTATAGTACGCCCTAGTATCTCTTTCTATGATCTGTTAACGCACAGATTCCTACCATGTTTTCTTCTGCCGCAAGGTCCCATAAGACTGGCACTCTTTACTAATCTCTCCTCGGTGACCAAATGTAATAAAATCACTTTTCGAAGACCAAGAATCCGATTACCGGGAACCGTGCATAGGGTAAATATCGCGGTGAAATTTCGGTTCCTTGGTCACGGGCAATGAGATTACCGCCGTAACTCAGTTAATTGAACTGCGCCGCGTAACAAGGGTAATAACCCACAAAATGGTCTGGCGTGCAACGCGAGATAAACGCGAAATATAACTCGTGTGCGGGGCGACACCCCTGACACGCGATGCAACTTTTATTCGATCGGCCGGCTAATATGTTCTCGCGTCAAAATTTCCATCGGCGTCGACGCGACGCTTCCTATGCAATTTCACTCCGCCTATCGCGGTAATGCCGATAAAGCTACAATACGAACGCGCGTAAGAGATTTCGGAATGGTTGAAGTCGTGGAAAATTTGAATTGAACAAACTGAATTAATAAACGGGGCGGCTGCATTTGAATTAATTTCGCCGTAAAACAATCTACGCGTATATATCTAAGGAAAGGAGCGAGAAATTGTTGAACCGCGGAAACGGGCATGTTGAATATTACATTTGCACGGTGATAACCGGCTAGGAAATGTCGAGCCGAGGGGAACCGAAGGTGGGAGCGCGAGAACTGCGAAAGAAATTCCCGAACTCCGCGTAGAGACATCTTTTATTTAAACGAGCCGGTGCGTACTTTGAAATAATCGATCCGGAGAAGAATCGCGAGCCAGGGACGCGGGAGAAAGTGAAATAAAATGACAAAGCTCGTCGGAGGTGTACGGACGAGCAAGCTGATCGTTCGTGCACGCTTGTTATCTTCGTTTTGTACGAAGTTTTATAGTCCGGCTGCGAGTTTGCCAGCTCCTCCTCCTCCTCCTCCCTCCCAGCTCTCCCTCACTCTCCCACCCGTTACCTTTTTAGCCCTGTCCTTCTCCCTCTTTTTTCCGCAATCTATTTGCGGCAGTTCCCATCTTCGTTCCTCTTTTTATTTCGCTTCTCTCTCAGCTTTTGTTTTTTTATCTCGTTCCCTTCCAATGAGCTTTTCCCGTCTTTGTCCGTCCGTTTCTTCGCGAACGGTGCGTCTCACTCTCCTCGCGAACCTCACGCAGACACACACGGATCGAAGGTATGTCTCCCCCTTCGTCGAAGCAAAAGCGGTAGTGATAGCAGTGAAACAGAATTTAAACGCTGAAGCTTCAAGATTTAAATTTTAATTCGAATCTCAAAATTTCTTTTTGTGACGGAGGTAAATTGAAACTTCAGACAATAATTTTTACTTGAAGAACCGGACTCTTTGCAATTAAAAGTTTCTCGGATGGGACTCCACAAAAGGCAGTTCTCCTTTACAAATCTCTCTGTAAAAAATTGACATGTAGTTGGGAAAGTTATCCGAGAGCTTTAAATTTTTCCAATATCATCGCCGGTTCAGTTATCGAAAAATTCCTAGCATTCCGCAACGTTTGATCTTTAACTTCCCGTACGGAACATCGAGATACGTTCGAATGGAAAGGAACGAAACGTTGAATAGAGTCACGCGACTCGTAGTCTTTTTATAAAACTGCTATCGACGTGTAATCTTGATCATAAAAAGGTGCGAAAAAACTGCGCGGCAAATAAACGCTGGCAGGCCACGTAAAATCATTGTGAATGATTAATAGTTTTATTAGTGTTCCGTTTGAAGTTATTTACTTAATTGGGTCGGGAACATGCGTGTACTTGTTGATAACCAGCGCACGCACGCTTATGAAAGTCTGTTCATGCTCTATGTTTGAAACAGTTGGGAACCTCTGCGCCGTGCATAATTAAGGAATCATTCCTGACGGCACCAACCACAGCGGCTGTCAATGCTAGAGCATACAATGCTTCAGTATCTTTCGTCGATTTTATTTGTTACAGAAAAATAGATGAGAAGTTTCGACGTAGATTAAAATCAATTCCCGTGTTTCTGTTACAGTCACCTGGAGTGATGCCATTCTACGGCGATGCTGGTGCCGGTTTCCGGCCAGCAGCTGGTNTTACAGAAAAATAGATGAGAAGTTTCGACGTCGATTAAAATCAATTCCCGTGTTTCTGTTACAGTCACCCGGAGTGATGCCATTCTACGGCGATGCTGGTGCCGGTTTCCGGCCAGCAGCTGGTTTCGGGAACGCTGTTTGGCACCAGGGAGTTACCCCCGTGGGAGCAGTTGCGGTTGAAACGTCAGCAGCAGCATGGCCACCTCAGCAGTTCATTCAACAAATTCCAGCACCGAATCAGCTAGAAGAGCTGAGGTATCATACCCAATACACCGCTGCCGCGCCGTACCATCCGCAACCAGGTAATTGAAAGACGAGCTTTGATACCTACTAAAAAATGTTCATCCCGTATACTCTGATCAATTTCTATTACTTATTTTATGAAGTATACGAAATATGCCATGCAGTGGAATTGAACGTGGCATAAAAAAGAGTTGACTCGAGATTATCCGCGAATGTGAACGTGGAATACGATGCACGTAGTAGCATCGTCTTTGTCTCGCGGATTTGGCGAGGAACGTTTTCGTGGAATCAGCAGCGCGAATTTTCTGATTACAGTCGCATATCAGCAGCAAACTTTCATTACTACGGATCAGTCGGCATTTCAACGAGCCGGGGCGACGGGACAATACACAATCACGGGGCAACCCTCGCCCTTGCCACCGGTCGCCCCGCAAACGGTACCATCGACAGCTCAGAGGCCACTAAACGGCCAATTCATGGATCCTGCTGCTACTGCAACTCAATCAGTTGGTTATGAAAGGCAGGATTACGTCAATGGCTACCAACAACAGGTACAATTAGAAATGAATCGCATTTAATTAAACTGTGACTTCGTCGAATTTCTCTTCTCGAAGGCGAGCGAAATGCTAAATTCTATAGAATTACGAATACAAGTTGTATACGGTATTCATTTATCGCTGAATATATTTTTTAAATTCTCTTCGCAAGAATGGATGCTTTCTCTGAATTTCATAAATTTGATATTAAAACGCGAAGCATCATCGAGAGTGTCAATTGACAACAAATTTAAATGTTTTCATAGATGGAATGATGCCTTTTTCCAGGATGTGACGATGGCACCGCCGCCTTCGACTACCCCTACGAGTCGTAGCAGTTCCGTGCACATGGATAATCAGCAACAGCAACAGGCCTCGCAACAACCACCGTCGCAGCAGCAGCCGCAGCCGACGGACACGCAAGTGAAAGGATTTGCGACGATCGCGGCGAGCAACGTGTCGGGAAACGAGATGCCTGGGTATCCACTTCAACCGGGCCCACAGAGTTTACACAACTCTAACGGATATCCAGGCTATATGGAAATGGGTCAACAACAAATACAGAACCATCAGTGGCAGTCGCAGCAACAGCAGCAGCAGGTGGCACAGCAACAGTCCCACCAGCAGCAGCAGCATATGCAGCGGCAGCAACATACGGTGCCTGACGGTAGCCAACGGCAGTTGTGGTCCGATACGAGTACTGGCACGAAAATGAACAATGTGAGCAACAACATGAATTGGTCTAATGGCACACTGCAGCAGCAGCAACAGCAGCAACAACAACAACTTCACCAGCAGCAGCAGCAGCAGCAGCAGAAGCCACCATCGCAACAACAACAGGCTATGCAGAGTAACAATATGAAGGCGCAAGAACAACAACAGAACATGCAGATGCAGGGACAACAAGAGCTACCCAGGCCAGCCAGTCACATGAGCTGGGAAAACGGTAGCGTAAAGGAGAACCCACACACTCCGCAATCGTGGACTGACAATACGGACGCGGTGAGCCAGCAGCAACAAACTCAGGGAAATTGGTCGCGGCAAAGCCCGAAGCTGAGGGACGCGCATAATCCGAGATTGACGCCATCTAGTCAACAGCAACAGCCCCAGCATCAAGGGTGGCTGCAGCACTCGCCGAAATTATCGGATCATCAACAGAATCAGTCTCACCAGAATGCCCGGATGACGCCCTCCGGCCAGCACAGCTGGCAGCAGAGCAGTCCGGAGATGCAACAGAACTCGAGTCAATCGAATTCAAGGCTGACACCCTCTGGTCAACAGATGCAACAGCCAGGGACTCCTTCGTTACAACAGCAGCAGCAGCAGCAACAACAACAACAGCAGCAGCAGCAGCAGCAGTGGTCGCAGCAAACGAAGCTTGAAAAGAATCCCAGACTAACTCCGTCTAATCAGATGTCCTGGCCGGACACGCCAACTAGTCAACCGAATTGGTCGCCAAGCAGTATGAAAAGCGACGGTAGTCAGCAACCTCAACAACAGTGGCCGGACTCGCAACCGAGTCCGAGGAGAACTCCCGGTCATCAACCGTCCGCGTGGCAGTCTCAACCGTCCGCGCAGGAAAACAAGATGGATAACCAGATGTCTTGGTCGCCCAGCTCCGTGACAGAGAACCAGCCGACCTGGGGCCAGCAAGCGACCAAGCAAGATATGCAAAACTCCGGGGAAAGAGTGCTCTGGCAGCAGCAGGCGACGGACACCGGGAAACCGAACGGATACTCGGACAACCAAGATGCTCAGGAGAGTAACGTATTTGCTCAATCTAATCGCGTGAATCTGAATAGCCGGTTGAAATCGATGATCCTCAATAAGCAACAGCAGCAGCATCAACAGCAACAACAGCTACAGCATCAGCAGCATCAGCAGCTTCAACAACAGCAGCAGCAGCAGCAGTCCCAGCATCAAATGAGTCATCAAGAGCAGCAACAACAGCATCACAACATGCACCACTCGATGCAGAGTCAACACGTGAACAGCAATAGCGGATCGAATGGTGATTATCATACCGAGGATAGAATGCGCGATGACAATACGGATAAGTTACAAGAGAAACAAACGGAGCAGTATTTGAATCAGTCGAACATGATGTCGATGGGCCAGTCAAACGAATCCTTGACCGGTAATTTTTTATTGCATAGCCACCACCCTCGGGTCGATAGTTTGCCCGATGGTGGTGGCTTATGGGAATGGTCGGGAGGAGGTAACGGCACATTGAACAACAGTAGCGAGCTGCCTGAAAGTGGTATAACCGTCATCGACAGTTTTATCAAATTCAGCTCGGAGGAGAAAACCGTATTAGAGAAACCTGAAAAACAAGAACCATCGGAATTGCAACACCACCAGCAATCGGAACAGCTGCAGGAGCATCAACAGTTGTGGAAGGAAGGAGGAGGCAGTCAAGACAATCAGAACATCGACGACAAGTCATTCCAAAGGGACTTATGCATAGACAAACAGCAAACAGACGATAGGATATTCGATCAGTGTGGGAATAATTCAGAGATTGAGAAGAATAAATCTGGAAACAGTACTCCTTTTCCAGAAGCAACATCGCAACCATCATTAAATGAGAATGATAATGCTAATTATCCAGAGAGCACAGAAAAGACAACATCGACCGAGGCGGTGGATGATTCTAACTGCGATTCCTCACAGAACATCAAGCAGGAGACAGTTGGAGACTACGGTTGCTCGAGTTCCGACTGCGCTCCATCGCCCGCAGCTTCATCGAAAAGCGGAAGCTGCGCGTCGAAGGAAATCAAGACCGAACCTGATCAGAGATCGCAGGAAGAAAACACCGAGTACAAATTCCGTGGCGATGGCGGGCCCGCGAAAGTGTCGGTCGGTGTCGGTTCGTGGTGTTGCCGACGTGGTGGCACCGAGCAACCGACTCCGGAACACTTGCGGGAGGGTTGTTGCCAGGGTCTGCAAACGAGAGATGAGATGCTAGCAGAATCGGCGGAGAAGTCCGACGTGAAAACTGAGGGCCCGCAAAGCCCGCGTAGCGGAAGCGGCGTTGGATCGACGACGAAGTTACAAGATCATTTGGAGAAACTGAAGAACAATGTGAGGAGCGAAGTACCCGACTGCGACTGCTTCCCAGCCGACAAATGTGAGTTGCTATTGTGTATTCAGCACGACACTAACACTGAGAGAACACACTGACCACGTTCACACGAAGTAAATAATAACAAGTAACTCTCTTAAAGAATACTGCTACTACTATTACTGCTACTACTTCTATTACTGTTACTACCACTACTACTGCTACTACTACTAATGTAGCTGGCCGACAAATGTATACATCGAGTCTTGATTCAGTGACCCAAAGAAGAATGCACGTACCTAACTTACCCCCTTTCCCAGGGGGAATACCTACTACATGCGTGGCATAAATGTTTCCGCTTCTGTTGCTTCCTTTCCGTTGAAACGTCCAGTTTCGTAAGTAAAATGAGGTTCAACTACAAGGTCCGCCAGAGCCCGGCTCGTACTACACTCATCTCGGGGCGGCTGCAAGCCTGCCTGACCTACGGAACGATCTTGAAAGAAGAACCGGCCTTAAGGGAAACGCAATTAGATTGGAAAAGGTCGTCTATACTGGAAAGGAGGGGAAGACCACTCAGGGATGTCCTATGGCTAAGTGGGTAAGTGTAATTCCAATAATGACAAAGCAATTTATTTTTCATGACTATCAGTACTCTTACTAAATTCTGTTCAAAGTTGCAATCGCTTGCCAACGGTTGCTCGATTCTATACTGGAATATAACATCAATGATTCATTAGGTAATTCGACGATCCGGCTTAGAGGAGAAGATTCTTACGGTAGTGAAACATCGGCAAGGCCACAAATGCCCGACAGCTTGGATCGTCGTGTGTATGGTTGCTTGGGAGGGTGTGCCCACTCATGAAGCCGACAAAATTTATTCTCTTCTGACTCACAAGTTGAATCGATTCGGTCTACCGACGACTAGACGATGCGGTACGAATGAACCGAGGACATGTGCTTGTCAAGGCCTCGATCCCGACACTTGCGGTGCAAGTTTTTCCTTTGGATGTTCCTGGTCCATGTATTATAATGGTTGCAAATACGCCAGAAGTAAAACCGTCCGCAAATTTCGACTATCAGTACGGTCAGAGGTAAGGCATTCTAATATCGTCTATTGTCTTTTTACTTTCAAGAGCTGGGAAAATATCGAATGATGTTCATATTCCAGGAGCAAGAAGTAGAAGAAAGAATGCACGTCCTAGCAACACTGTTATCACCTCTATATCTCAGCCTTGCACCAGAAGCGTTTAATAATCAGACACAATTCGAACGGGAAGCGAGCGAATGCCGTTTAGGATTCAAACCTGGCCGACCTTTTTCTGGTGTTACAGCATGCATCGACTTTTGCGCGCATGCACATCGCGATCTACATAATATGAACAACGGATGCACAGTAGTAAGTAATACAAAAAAAGGTCTAACTTTTAAATGGTTGTTCAAATGAAGTAAAAACGTAATCTATTGTTCCATGTCATAGGTGGTCACTATGACGAAACACCGATCCCTGTCGAAACCTGATGATGAGCAACTACACGTACTTCCTCTCTACGTTATGGACTCCACGGACGAGCATGGCTCGAAGGAAGCACAAGAAGAGAAGGTTCGCAGTGGAGCCATAGAAGTTCTATCAAAGTAAGGAAACTATAATGTGACGTAGTAATAATCGAACAGTGTCATCATGATATCATTTTTATACATATTCATCATATAATTCACAGATATCCTTGTGAAGTGAGAGTTCGATCAGTTCCGCTACAACCCTGCAGAAGACACGGTAAGAAAAGGAAAGAAGACGAGCCAGACACGGTAA
>SHCU01000013.1:708957-732447 GCA_004307685.1 Ceratina australensis
CCGCTACAACCCTGCAGAAGACACGGTAAGAAAAGGAAAGAAGACGAGCCAGACACGGTAAGCAGCAAAAAAGAATGCAAGAATGCGAACGAGAAAATAGCAGATCCAAGTCGTGCACTAGGGCATCAAGATCCGAATAGGCCACAGATGAGGGACCCTCAGGTGTCTCTGGAAATGGCTTCCATGTTCGAAGGGATGGACGCTCAGTTACAGAGCTCCCAAGTGTCATCCACCGTTCTGGACAGCCCTGTGTCCATGTACCAAGGTTGGGGTTACCAAAACGAACAGCAATGGGGTAGAAATGGTTGGCTCGACCAACGGAAGAACAATTGGCTCAACCCCTGGAGAGAGTACTCGTTTGGTGGCCTCGATAGAGACGCCAAGGTTGACCCGGACAGCACGAGTTTAGACGACAGCAGGCCTAGAAGTAACGTGTCTCAGGATGAACACCGACCAGGCTCGAGAAATTTGCCCAACTCCACTATGGACTCGCCGAGGAATTACGCACATTCGCCGAGAGCTCACCCTAATTCACCAAGGAGTTCTCACTCAGGGACATCAGGAGATGCCGGCTACTCGATGTCTCCTAGAGGATACCCACCTACTCCTCAAGATCAAAGGATGACTTCGCCGAGGAGCTCGAACTACCCAGATGCAGGCTTCGGACAACAAATTCCCACGTCTAGAAGTTATCCGAACATGTATGATGCAAGGCAGAGTAGCGTATCCCCGAAGACAAGTTCAGCAAACATACCAGCCAATCGAATGAATCATCATCAACCGCATAACATTAACAACCTTCGGAATGTCGGCCAGAACTGCGATCAATCGAAGTTACCGTACTCGAAGCCTGCTCAAGATTCTAGTCAGCAAAGGTATCCAAACCCGCAGAACTACTTAGAGGCTCAGAAGTCGCAAATCGAGCAGCCGTACATCAATAGAATGCAAGGTCATCCCCTATATCCCGCACAGGCAGACAGAAACCTTCCATATCAAGGACAGCACGATTCGAACGCACACGTATTCTCCGGCTCGTCTTCTTGCGTAGACAACAATGCTCACAAGGCGTTCGGTACTTCGAATTCGGATTTGTTACTACGTACTCCATCACATCTGTCGACGAGCACTGCATCGAACAATCCTCAAAATTCAGTACCGGTCGATCAGAACAAGTATAAAATGCAAAAGGGTCCCGAACAAAGAAGCCCAGGGATCAATCAAATGTCACCAGCACCTTCTGATCAAGTAGGGAATTGGAACATGCTTGGTTCTTGGTATCCGGATCAAAATCATCAACACGCCTACAACGATCAAGTGAATTCCGAGAGAAATCAGCAGCAGTCCGTGGAACATCAGAAAACGTACAACTGGAACGACAGGATACCTCATCCGGATCAGTCGAAGCCAGGCTGCTGGGAAACGCCTTCCGATCCCTCTCCCTTCAGAGTACCGAAGGGGAGACCACCATCGAGAACAGCGTCGAGCCAAAATCCAAATACGGACAATACATATCAAAATTCTTCCAATAGAACGTTCCTCAAACCTCAAGATCCAACTAGGTGCGGTGCCTACGCAGACAGTCCGACGACCAGTGCGGCACAAACGAATGGGCCACCACATCAGGTCAATCAGCGTAGGCGTGAGTGGCAGGAGGATAAATCCAAGACGGGATATCGCGAATCGAATGTCACACCGAATGCGAACCCGAACTGCTTCCCGTGGACGGAAGAAGTGAAACAGGTGCAAGACTTTCATCCTATGCCCGGTCTCGGACATCCTCACACTTCCTTCCCCCAGTATGGACTGTATCCAACGTATCCTGTCTTCGACAAACCGTACTCGAACTCCTGGGAGGGTTACAATTACCATCAACCCTACCCTCACCCCCAAACTCCAGAATATCCGCCTCAGTTTTATCAGCAGCCAAAAAGAGAAGCCTGCTTCCCTTCGTCTCAGTATCCCTATCAAGGCGTGCCTCCGTTTCAGAGCCTGAATCCTGGTTGGCCAAGATGGGACACTCCTCGATGGGATATCTACGGGCCGCCACCCTACTTCCCGGTGTTACCAGAACCTCCACCGAAAGCAGAGCCACTCGGTGAGGTGACCGATTATTCGGACAACGAGGATTGTTTCAAGGATTCGCAAATGGGAGGAGTAGCCATCGCCTTGAGCCACGGTAGCGTACTGTTCGAGTGCGCCAAGCACGAGATGCACGCCACCACAGCACTGAAGAAACCTAATCGTTTGAATCCCACGAGAATCAGCCTGGTTTTCTATCAGCACCGTAATTTGAATAGACCGAGACACGGTTGGGACGAATGGGAGGAAAAAATGAGACTCAGAAAGTTAGGCGTCGTGACCACCGCTAGTACTACCACCAGTTCGACGACCACTACGCAACCATTGTCAGGCCCATCGACACCGACGAGTCCTGCTAGCGCGATCGCAAACGAGAAACCCGCGCCGCTTCCACATATACCTAACGTGCCCAATTCACAATTTATGATGAGATCGCCCACATATACTACGATGACGTGGACCACACTGTTTCCTATGCACCCATGCATGATAACCGGCCCGTATCAAGAAGGAGGAGCCATCGGATGAGTGATCGTCGGAGGGTGCGATTCCAGCCATCAATGACCAAGAAACGTGCCGTGAATTGATCGAGCGAATCGCTGTGATCTGAAGCACGCGTCCCCCCGGCGTCGCGCGCAAAGAGCGTGAAACGAAACGTCTGAATTACAGAAGATACAAACGAGTGAAACATGTAATCAGCCATTCCGAGAGAACGGATCAATGAGCAAACCGACAAAGAATCAACAGATGAACTTTTTACACTTTAGAAGTGTATAGTTGTTACTGACAAGAAATACAAGGAGAAAACAACACGTTTGCACTGCCATTTTTCTATCTCACGTTTTTACCGGGAATAAAATAAACGTAACAGAGACGGGGAACGAGGATGAACAGGAAGAGGCGAAAGAGAGTATGGATCCGAAGCAGAAGATACGTCGCATACGGGATTTAATTCTAATCGGGGCTTCCCTTTTTATATCAGTCTTTTACATAAATTACAGTAGGACGTTGCTAACAAAGGATCGAGCACGCGGAAGATCTTCGATTTCTGGAACATCGTTCGAAGATGAAGATGGAAGAGGAATACCTAGGCAGCTGATCGATATAGACGTGTCTGTAACAGAGGAGCGCATTCGAGTTTGATGATCGCGGTAATTGAATGAACGACGCAGAACCGCTAGCGATTGACCGCAATCTCTCGCGCGGAGACACATATGATGTAGTGGACGTGAATGATATTTAGATTAGAATGGAACGAAAACGATATAAAGAAAAAAAGGAAAGAAAATCGGAGGAAGGATGAAACGTAATATCTGATTGTACATTCTTTTAAACGGTCTCGTGTTCTAGTAGAGTTGTAATCATATTTAGCTAGTCCACGCCTAGACACGACGGGTAGTTATTTTTCTTTTTGTTCTCTATACGTTTTTCACATGGAGTGGCAAACATATATGACACGTGCGCGCCAGGCACAATCCATTTTGTACAAAAACTGGATCAATTTTGTATGAAACATTTCAATCGCCGTTTATTTTTCTGCACGTTCTCTTTTTTACAACCTGTGTTGTAATCGTTGTTGTTGCATCATCGCGCGCGCACACACACACACGTACAAGCGGCTAAAAATCGTCCATTCGATTAATCGATGCCATCGTAGTAGGTTTTTATCCACCCATTCACCTCACCCGGACATCGAACAGTGTTACGTAGTTTCGAGTCGGTCCTTTGTAAAAGTCGCCTGCACAATCTCGAGGCTCGGCACCGAATGCCGGAGCTCGCACATAGATACATATTTACACGTACATACGTATACAGACACGAAAATGATCTCAAGTTTTTAAGCTAATTAATTAAACGACAAGTATCAACGTTTAATTATCTTTCCTCTTTCTTTCTCATACACGTACGACGTACGTCGTAACACACTTCTCTTCTTTTTTTTTTTGTTCGCCTACTGTACATTACGCTTCTTAATCATCGTATTTATTTCGTGACTCAAGTTGCACGTGTTTGCACCCGTAGCTCTATCCTTTAATCGTACCGTCATTTTAAGGAAGATTCGAGCGAGAACGATCGAACGAAGAGGCGGACGCACACGCGATGCGCGGATCGCTGTGGAAAATACATTACGTGATACCGGTAATTCTCGGGTCTGTTCAGTACAAACACACACGTATACACTATACACGAGAATTAAGTAAAATAATTTTTAATCGAGATCTGTGGAACGGGACGCGAATGGAGACGCGCCTGATCGTCGCGTTGCCGTATTCTTCGTCGGCTACGTTCTTCCGGCTGTTTCTTTTCTAACTCATTTCCCAAGCCCTGTAGAGTCTATACAATCGCGGTCCCCGAATGACGGATCGGTCCCGCGTATCCAGGGGATCGCGAGCCTTTCGAGAGGCGATCCTCTCGACGAGAGCGAGGAAAACACGCGCACAGAAAGGGGGGAGGTGGAGTGATCTGTGTATCGTTTCGCGGTAGATTACGGAGGCCGATGAAGCCGGCGAAGTTCGATTTCTTACGTAAGTGCCAGTGTTCGAGGACGAGTAAGAGCCAAAAAGCAGAAACGAGAGATGTAAAAGTAAATCTGTGTTAAAAATCGTCGTTCGAACCGATCCCTGTTTTTCTGTACATAGTCCAGCTACGCGACTGGAGTAGCTACCTCGAAACGTCCATCGCCACTTCCGGGTAGATCTGTTTCGTTTTGATTTCGATTATCCCGCTTTCGCTTGTTCCTCAATCGTTCGTGGCTCGATCGATGGGTCAATACGAAATGCGGATAGAATCAAAAGAACATCGTGCCATTGAACGAGCGAAAGAGGAAGGCAGAGGGAGGAGAGGATCTTCCTGATTCGAGTAACAATATTTACTGTGGTCATATCGGTGCGTTTTAATTGGTTTCCGAGTGATTGATCGATCTGGCTTCGACGTTGAAACCGAATTTGTCTCCGTTTCTTGCCACGACCACGACCGTCGGATGTATCAATAACTGGAAGCTCGTTTCTCGCGATTTACGCGTGGAACCGAGAATGGAATCGAAGAAAAGGGGGAAATTGTGATTGTTCGAGGTCGATGGATCGTAACGATGGTCGATCGAGAGAGAGAGAGAGAGAGAGGCGCTACCATAGGATGAAGGGTGGTGAAAAATAGACGCGTCCAACCCCTCGCCCATCCGAGTATTATAAGAATCATTAATATATTATCATTCATTATTATCATAATGTAGTAGTAATAATAATTATTAGCGGCGAACAGTAATAATTAGTAATATAATCTAATTTAATCCGATTATTTATTAAGTTTTGACGAAACGCGTTGATCTATTATATTTTTATTATTATATTTTTTAGCTATTCTATTTGCAAGTTTCTTCTTCTTATCTGTCCCTTCGTATTTTCTTATTGATTTCGCGTGATTCGTGACACAGATCGAGAGTGCACACGCAGAGCCTTTCTTTTTCTCTTATCTCAAGCACGCTTCACGTCTAATTGACATTCTTCATAAATTTTTGTAAAAAAAGAAATGATTTCAAGCGAGCGATTTCGTTCTCAAGCTCGTCTCTCTTAAACGCTAGTCGTCTCTATCATTTTTTTGTTTCTCTTTTTTTAATTATTTTGTTTTCTCTCTTTTGCTTTCGATATCGTTCTTCAATTTGTTCGAATTTTATTCGCCAAAAGCATAACCGTTCCATTGTTTTCACGCGCAACTCCGGGATCCCTAGGTTCTAAAGGAATATCGAATAGAAAAGAGTATAATTAAACTTGGACGGTCGGTCGTCGCTAAAAATTATTTTTCGATTCGACGAACACCGTTTTTCGATCTGATTCCAGCAAACAAAAAGTTAAACGAAGAATGATCTCAGCCAGTCAATTAAGAATTTCGCAATGGAGAATAAATGAGTAAAAATTCACGCTAAAATCGCAGAAACTCGTTTCTATTTTTTTAACCGTTTTAAAAGGTTGTTCTAGTTAAAGGAAAATAAGCTAGGTTTTGCCATCGTTTTTTTTTTCTTATTACGAGCAAACGTTTCGATCGCGACATTCTACTTGTTTCGTGTAAGGCGACGAATCATTCATGAACCGCCTTCGCCGAGAATTGTCGGCTTAGCTCGCTCGAAGAAATTTGATGATTTCGTTGGCAGAGACGGTTCTTTGATGCTTTCGAACGCACGAAGGACGATTAGAAATACTGCTGTTAGCGTTAATTTAAGAACTATCTGGAATAATAAATAACTGTAAATAAGAATAACGATGTGTTAGGATTCGACAAATTTAATTGGAATAAATTTTTAGCGAAGTCATTTTAATTAATCAATTTATATCTATATTTATAACTATTCGTACTTGTTATAATCTGGTGAATTAGATGTTTTAAAATAGAGAGCAATGTTAAAGACAATAGACTTAAGAATTGGAAAGATACCAGTGACTGGCATTTCTTTTTTATTTTTTAAATTAGTGATCTTGTTTTCATTTCATTTACGAGAGCGATCGTCAGCCGAGAAAGAACCGTCGTGTCGCGTCGTTCGAAACACTCCTGTTCCTTTCACACGTTTCTTTTATCGATCGTGATCTACAGAATGGCGAGGTACACAGGCAAGGTTTTCCTCTCGTCGACTTCCGAGTGATGCTCAGTTGCGTGCGTTACAGAGTTTGAAAGAAGGAAAGACAAAAATGAAGATCAGATCTCGTTGCACGTTTTTCTCGAGAATATTTTTTTTTCTTTTTAGTGGGAAAATCGTGCAACAAAGATCCGATCGAACTTCCAATCGCAAACGATAGACGGAACGGAGGGAACGAAATGAATGGTAGCGGGAAGAAAAAGAAATCGGCTGGTTGTCATTGCTGTTTTTTTTGTACAGGACGCGAGAAGAAAATTGTATCGTCACGATGCCAAAATAGTATTAAATACGGTAAAATAATTAGGGCGTAAAACGAGAGGAATCACTAACTGTTGTATAACTGGATGATTGTCGTGTGGAACGAAAGTGAGAAGCAGTAGGTGAACGAGGGGGACACGCGAACGAGTTCTTTGCCAATTTGTAACTTTTTTCTTTCCGGTGGAGGACGGATGCGAGAGGAGAAATACTTTAGTGTCAATCAGGGCATGATTCGATTACATGTGCGGTGTACGAACGATGTGGAATGAGATGGGAGAAGGTGAGCAAGGAAAGAAAGAGGTTGAAAACTGTATTTTTTCTTCCAATACCAAAAAGATGCCATTTTGTTTTGTACGAAAAAATTTACAAAAAACACACAAAAAAAAGAATAGGAAAGGTGGTATGTCAGGGGTGTAAGAATGAAATATAATAGAGGGTTGAGACGAAGCGCAAGAGAGAACAAACTTTTTAAATAGTATGTAGCAAGCGTAACGTAATTGTAATAACGATGCAGAACAAATAACAGAGAAGCAACAGAAAAATAATAACGTAACAAATATACTTGATGTATATCTGTCTCGTGAGATGAATAATAATATTAATAAAATGAACAAAAAAAAAACAAATAATAATGAAACCACTTGTCCGCCTTATAAAGCCAGAATACAATAGATAATTGATTGATAAGAATCGACAAAACAAAATAAAAAAAATTAAAGTATAAACGGTTAATTATATAATGGTAAAGAATACTTCGTAGTGTGCAGTTTATGCGGAGTTCGAGAATGGAAGGAAGATGAATGAAAGGAGATCGTAAACAAAATCGTAGAGTATAACGAGTATATTATAACGTACCTAAAGTGTGAAAATCGTGATGTCGCCGCGTATTTATATCTCTCAATTATCAACAAAGAGAAATAAATGAATAAATATCTATATATAGAAAATGAAAAATATATATGTATATGAATAAAAGCAGGAGTGTTTGCATGTATATACAAGCCTGTATATACATACAGGGTGTCTTGAATTGTTAAGAAGAAGAGAAATTAAATTTCAAGTGGCTTGGTCAAAGGGTGGAAATAAGAAAAGAGCGTTGCTCACAATTTTTGCACTTTGGTACCACAAAAAAAAACAATATCTCCCCGAGTCCCCCGAAATAGGGCATACGAATATAGCGCTACGTATACACCGGTTACATACATATGTGTACATATATTTTTGGATAAAGAACCCAGATGAAGAAAAAAATGAATTTTAAATCGAAATTGGGGCCATGACGCAGATCACAAGGTTCTCTCGTTGGATTGTTTCTCGACACCGTGATCGTTCAGAAACGAATGGTGATATAGGCGAGAAGTAAGATATACGATTACAGTATAAAATAGCTGACGAAGAAAATATAACTCTTTCAGTCTTTCGTATAATTTATGGCGAAATCGTATACCAGATACAGTCGATCACTTGTTCAAAACTTTCATGTTTTCGTTCGACGATCAGCGTTGAGAATTTAAAAAAAGACATTAAAATTACATGTAGTACATGAAAAGATTGGACTGGGAGGTGATCCGTCGGGAGGACATTTCACTTGTGTCGGGCTCAAAATATGTATTTATGAATATTTATTTACGCGAGATTAAATGAAATGAAAAAAAATGATGAAAATGATGAACGGAAGAAAATCTAATATATTGACGATTTAAGATAGATGGTCGTAAGTTTAAGATGTAAGTTTTATAATGAATATATATATATATGAATATAAATATATATATAAATCTATATATATATATTTACTTGTAAAGCGTTTTACTGCCTTTCACCGAGTTCGATCGCGCCAAAAAATGAGCCGAACGAGCGAAAGGAATAAGTAGCAAAGCAATGGTGAGCGAAAAAAAATAAAAGGGAAGGGTCATTCTGACTCTAAAACCAATCTAATGAAAATTAATAAAATCAGTCAACGGTGAACAGATGAATAAACGAATGTAGAGGCTTGCGAGAAAAATTAATCAATTATCCGAAGAGTGATCTTCGTTTTTGTCGTATCATCGTGAACGTTGACAATGTAACTTATTATTATTACTATTACTATTGTAATATTATTATTTTTCCTGTTTTCTTTCTCACTCCATGTTTTCTTTAATTCTCGGTATTACATTTAGGAAGGCGAGAGAAAATAATGACGATAAAATTTTTGGCATTGATTGGCGTGCATTTCGACTTGTCGCGCTACGAAATCCACGCGGATTAATTCAGCGGCGACGCATAGAAATTAAAAAGAAAGGTAAAAAGGCAGGTGTGCTTTTGAACGATGAAAAATCACATGTACACAATTACACATGTGCGCACACCTACAAGTAATAAGTAAAACAGGGGGGCACACACACAGACACATGCGTACAAACTCTCACACACACAGTATGCTTAGAGTTTAGTAGCGATTTATAGTCGATAAGCGATAGAGTAATTTAAACTGATCATTGCTATCGATGACTATTATTGATATAAGAGTACATTTAGACGAAGAATATGTTATTAAGTAAGATGTAATTGTCCTTTGTGAATATACATAAAAGAGAAATGAGAAATACAAGAAACTTTTATGAGAAAAGAAGACTTATCATTTTTCATATCCGTAAACCAAACGTAAAAATTAGCAACATTTATATGAGATCTCTCTGTGCTGTTAGTTCAATTGCTGTTGGCTGATAATATAAATATCGTAAATACGTAAATAGATAAACATACGTACAACAAAGGTAAAATTTTTGGGGATAATCAAATGTATAATATTAACAAATAAATATAAGTACATTTAATTGTCATAGTAAGACATGAACAAACTGAGAGCATAAAATAGTGAAAATGTATTCAGTGAATATATTCATACAAAAATAAAATCTGACAATACATATGACAAATACAATAAAAATTATTTATATTTGATGGAACTTATTTGTAGGCAGTCCCCTGCTTACTATTCCTTATGAAATAATATTTTCACAGCTCGTTTACATTTTCAATCATAACATTAATAAATATTTATGAACGTAAATAAGAATATATATTAACCAACATCTGTATGCAATCATCATTCATTTATTTTCATCAACTGGTAGAAAATGTAATTCTGGATTTTGAGATTGTATCACAGTTGTGTTCTGCATTTTGGTTTTTAATCCTAAAATAATATGCCTAATACCAGGTATCCATGCACTGCAGAGAGTGGCATGTTTCATCATTAATGCAATATGTATTTCGTCTGCCTTTTCAACATTCCCCTCTCGTAAAGCTGAAAAATTGCTATATTACTTTCTTCAAAGAATCTCAACAGATGATCATTAAAAGAAAACAAACCTGCAGATAAGTCTAAAATGTTTTTACAAATCACGTTATCTAGCTTATCTTCCAGCCATGCTGCTTTCAGTATATCTAGCCTCTTCCTTACTTCTTCAGCTTTGTTTTTTTCCAAAATATGCTCATTAATCACAGTCTCCAAATTTGATAAAACATTACTTAATGTCTCATTTTTGTTAATCTGTATCTCACTTGTTTTTTCTTCTACGCTTGATGGTTGGAACATTGGAGCATGCGATGCTGTTGTCAAATTAATAGAAGATTCCACTGGTGGTGGCATATTTAACGGTTTGTTTGAAGGAGGATCTTTATTTGTTGCTTGATTAGGTGCCAGAGGAAATGCAACCCTCTTGTTTAGTAGTCTTTTGGTAGGTGTTACAGAACTTTGCCCACCAGAATATGCCCACTTTGGGGGATCATTCCATCCTGGATCATGACCAGGTAACAAACCTTTTTGTAACGACGCATTTTTGTCTACAAAATAACATGTCAACCTGTTTTAATCTGTCAAACTTGTTATCTGTGTTTTGTTATTTACGTTTATTGTAATATTAAAACAGATGAATATATTGAAATTATAATTACTTGTATCTTCTTCACTCATCGTTTATCACAATTCTACTGAAGTTCACTTTAAGGAAGTTGTCAAAAAAAATGACAAACAGAATAACATCGATTAAGGCTAACTAACCCCTGCAGCAGAGATAACAGTGTTTCGTGGGTTCGAAGCCCGTGGAGCGCTGTGGCACTCGTGTTAAGGAGCGCGAATTATTCGAAATAAAAAGGTATTCAAATAAATACTTTGGAAAAAAAAAACTTTACTGTGTCTGTTACTGTGACTGTGACTTTACTGCAACTCAAAAATCTCAACTGATCTGTGCATGCAGATGAAGATAGTTGGGAGTTTATGAAAGGAGGCTGACACGGCGCAGGAGCTGACGTTATAAAAAAAAACATGAGAAGTTTAGCATTAAATTCTATGAAGACAATCTTAATAAACTAGAAAAATAATATATGTTTGACTTTTCATTTAACTCATCATGAAAATGTGGGAGACGCAATAAAGAATCTTTGTAATGGGAGAGAGTCAATTAAATAGTAATAAAGTGCATTAATAATGCAGCTAGTACTTAATTATTCAATGTCACTTAGCATGCGATTAAAAATATTGATAGTTTTCATATAAGCTAAACTAGCGTAATACAAACGTATTACTCTAGTTGAAGCTATTGTATAATCGTGAAAACGTGAGACCATGAAATTATTCTACCCTTCCAACGTTTACGACGAATCATGGTTATTACTGCGTATAATGAGAATATTAGGTAAAAAGACATTTATGAGTAATTTCGATATTCGCGAAATTTTCCATACAACATTTGTTCATATCAGCAAAATACTTAAAAACATATTTTAACATAATTTTTTCCACTCACAGGTTTATATCCTATAAAGTTATTTAAAACCACGTACACGAATTACATATACGTGATCATATTATTGATAGCGTATGCAAATATTTTCTTACACATAAACAATTATGTCAATGATAAATTTAACACATTTCTTCATATAAACGAAGCGTTCATAGTTAGAATAATTCGATATTACACAAACCTAATTTTGTTTCCTATAATAATGATTTCAAGTATACGTCAAAGTTCAAGAATAAAGAAAGTGTTCGAACAGATTGATCTCGTTGATAAAAAATTGACATTTTTAAATACAGAAGTCTATCATGGTTTGTCGATGAAATATGATATCGTTATGATTACTAGTACTGTATTCGCATTACTAATGTTTAACCTAATTGATTATTACGGATTATTAGACAACGACTCAAATTACATGTATATTCTGTGGTGGATATACAACCAAACCCCAGATTTCGTCAACGTTATAATAATATGCTCGTTTATTGTGTTTCTGAATAAAATTAAATCAAAATTCATACAAGTAAAGTTCATATTAAATATTCTTACTAAAGGAAAGCGTTCCTATTCTGTTTCCGAGGTGACAGACACGAATAAAGGTACATCTTTTGACAACTACTTTTACAAACAGTCTTACACCAAAACTAATCAGTTTCATTGCACTTTAGATTTTAGATACAAACTTCTAAAATGGCTCCAATCCGAATTGCGTAGAACGGTGTCAGTTCTAAACGAGGCGTATGGATTTCGGTTTAAAATTTTATTCATTGTCTATACCTCGTATGTTTGTTTTCATATATGTATACTGTACAGAATTTCTTATAACAAGTATTACGCGGTTGATACTCTAATCACGCTTTCATGCGGCATATTTGATTTAATTAAAATCGCATACCTGATTCATCTGCACGGAAATCTGACGTTAGAGGTACTGCCAACAACATCAGTACACCTGTGAATTCATTATATTTCATTGTTGACTTCAAATTTTACAGTAAGAATATCAAGAATACAGCAGAAGTCAGTACTTACAACTAGAGAACTATCGTTCGAGAGTAGAACGCGGACTACAAGCTTCTTGAAATAAGCGCTTCGGCACATACCAACTGATCAGCTATAAAATGCAGAGCGCGTATTCTCCTCAATAATTCTAGATATTTAACGCATTTATCCATGTAATTATTTGATGTTTATATTGACTATGGCTAATTCGTGAATTTTGTTTTAATAAGAAGCACATATTGAAAGTAAAATATTCTTCCTTTCTATATAAATGCCCCTTTCACAATGTTCTAATTTTTTATTATGACGTGTCTCGTCAGCGTGCATTAGGCGCATGCGCAATGCCACCTTACGTGGCATCGGCAGCAGTCACTATTGCAGCGAACATTTTCTTCATTTAGTGTAAACATTTGTGGAAATATTAACTTTTGTTATGGTTCATATACGTTTAATGACACAACGTAAGTACTTTCTATTTCGCAACGATTTCGATTGTTTCCCTTCCCGACGTTTCGCTCGCGAGCATTGTTGTGTGCAAAATGGCATGTGCAGTTTTACCATTCTAAAGCGATATTTGATGGTAATTTACTGTACAGAGCAAAGGTTCTTGAATGATTAATGCATAAATTTCACATAAGCTACTAGCATAACGCAGAGTAATTGTATATTTAATTCTGTAGAGGTTAACTTCTGCCTGTCAATATGTTACATATTTTGTAATTTGCTCCTTCATAGTTATCTTATAAGCACGTTAGTTGGAAGTTTATGTAAGTCATGGTGTGAAAGACGAATGCGTGTGGAACAGTTGAACATATTTACAAATAGAAAAATGTGTGCTTTGTAAAGATGAATGTGTTCGTAAAAGAATTTTTTGTATAATCTTAACTTTAAAAAAAACATAATTACTTAAAGGAAATGGAAGATATGTAAGAAATATATCCTATAAAATGAATTTCTCCTTTTAATTAGGATAAAAAATGAATCCACAATATATACAGCAACAGCAGCAGCAGCATAGTTATTTCCCTGGACCTCCAGGTTCGACTGCTTATGGGGAAGTAAATTCTAATGTTCCACCAAACATGTTAAAAGGACCTTCAATGAATTCTCAAACTCATGCTCCTCCGAAGCCTATACCAGGACCTCCCCTTTCTAATTTACATCAGTCTCAAGCACCATATTATGTAAATAATATACAAACACAAGGTAATACATGCAGTTTTTGGATTTCTTTCCTGAAAATGCATTCTTTACTACTAATATAATCTTATAGGAAATACTCAGTATGAATCAACAAATAATCCACACATACCACCACCTCCAACAAGTCAAAATAATTTAGTTAATCAAATGACAAGTATGTCTTTGGGTGAAAGGCCACCATCGACGGTAATTATATAACATATACTTATTAGTACTCACAACTCAATGAACTGCTTTATAATTTTCATTTTTTATTATAGCAAAACTTTCCACCACCGCCCTTACCTGGAAAGAGTAGTCCGACGGTATCTTCTTCTTCAAATGTAAATGATTTTAACAATTTGTCAGAAGCATCAGCAGTAGGAACGGGTAAGAGTTGACAGTTCAAATAAGAATTTTTGTAATTAAACGCCAGCTAAAGCGACGTTATTATGGTAGGTTCCTCTGGACAAACTGATCCTGGTGGAAAATCTGGACCGCCTGTTCTTGGACCAAATGTGCAAGAGCAAAAGGCAGCGCTGAAACCTGCTATATCACAGGCTGCTGGTCTTCCATTCTCAGGGCATTCTACAGGAACTACTTCTAACCAATATTATCCTGGCCAGAATTTACCAACAGAACAAATGTTCAACGCAGGAATGTCTTTTCCAAATCAACCTCAACCTGGCCAAGTGAATGCTGCTGACTCATCTGGTCAGTCTAACTTCTCCAGACCTCCGACAGAGCAAAGATCCATAGCTGCACCATTACTTGGTTCACGGAGTGTTCCTGATCCTAGAATGGCACCAGGCAAACAAAATTTATCTGAACCCTCATTGCCAAACCAACAAACTCACAATAATACACTTATGCAAGGAGTACATGGACAGCCGAACTTAACTGGACAACCGTTACAAACATCAAAACAGAATTGGTCTGGACCACCATTGCAAACTCAGCAAAATCTATCAGGTCCACCTTTGTCTGGGCCACCTTTACCAGGACAATATTATCCTACATCGCAAGGACAACAAAAACTCGGCCATTCTTATCCGGAACCGCCAAATGTGGCTAATTTGTCTGGTCCTCCTGTAATGAATCAACAAAATATACATCCAACAATGCCAGGTCAACAAGGAGCTCCGCCGCCTCTATTAACAAATCAGCAGAATTTTAACAGGCCACCTTCAGTAGCACAACAAAATATGCCTGGTTCACAAATGCCTCCTTTGCCCGGCCAGACAGTAGGACAGTTGAATACTGGTACCAATTTACCACCATCTGGTCAAAGACCATATGTATCTGGTCCTCCCATGCAAGGACAGAATATGCGTAGCCCTTTAGGAGCCAATCGAAGTCCTGCTGGTACAATGCCAAACTATCAACAAGCAGGATATCAAGGCTACAATAATGTAAGTTTGTGTTTAGAGGAACGTAGAAGTGTTAAATGTGTTATTTGGTTCCAAATATATTTTTATTGTAGGACATGTATAATGCTCAGAGGGGTTCATATCAGGCACCAAGTGCAACGGGTGGATATCAGCCAGATATGCAATCGCAGCAAACTAGACGTTTGNNTTAGAGGAACCTAGAAGTGTTAAATGTGTTATTTGGTTACAAATATATTTTTATTGTAGGACATGTATAATGCTCAGAGGGGTTCATATCAGGCACCTAGTGCAACGGGTGGATATCAGCCAGATATGCAATCGCAGCAAACTAGACGTTTGGATCCCGAACATATGCCGAGCCCAGTAAGAAATAATACTAAGAAACGCTAAGAAACACTATTTAAATTTCTTAATTAATTCTTTCCTGTGATTGTCTTTAAAGATTCAAGTGATGCAAGATGATCAACGCCTCAAAAGTGGTGTATTCATAACAAATCAAATGGGATTGGTTCCACCATTAGTCACGACTAAGTTCGTAACACAAGATCAAGGAAATGCATCTCCCAGATATATCAGATCTACTATGTATACTGTTCCTACCACAGCAGATATTATAAAACAAGTATGTTCATCAATTTGTATGAAAATCCGCTAATTTCATACTGTTATAAGCATAATGCTAATTTTTCATTTTAGACGAATATTCCATTTGGTCTAATATTAAGCCCAATGGCTCGTTTGGTAGAAGGAGAATACGAACCACCTATTGTAGATATGGGTGAGATTGGTCCAGTTCGTTGTGTGCGGTGCAAAGCATACATGAGTCCCTTTATGCAATTTATCGATGCAGGTAGAAGATTCCAATGCATGTTTTGTAAAGCAACTACAGAGGGTAAGTGTATACATTTTTATAGTACATATTTCTTTGTTACATCTGTTAATCTTTTGTGGTTTTTAATTTAGTTCCAGCCGAATATTTTCAACATTTGGACCATACTGGCCAGCGCATGGATCGCTATGAGAGACCGGAATTAATGCTGGGAACTTATGAATATATTGCTACTAAGGATTATTGCAGAGTATGATATGCACTGAAAATGTTTTGGTTCGTGATATCCTAGAGTCATTTCATTTTGGAACATTTCTTTCAGAACAATACTTTTCCAAAACCACCAGCTATTGTGTTCGTGATCGACGTATCATATAACACAGTCAAGTCTGGTTTAGTTAATTTACTGTGTATGCAAATGAAGTCAATCTTGCGGCATTTACCCGTTGACTCCGGTCAATCAAAATCAAACATGAAAGTAGGATTTATAACGTACAATAACACGGTGCACTTTTACAATATAAATTCTTGCCTTGCTCAACCACAAATGATGGTTGTGGGAGACATACAAGATGTTTTTATGCCACTTCTCGATGGATTTTTGTGCGACGTTGAAGAGAGCGAGTCTGTTATCGATGGTCTGATGGCACAGATACCTGCAATGTTCGCGGATACCCGCGAGACAGAAACGATTCTTGCACCGGCCATACAAGCTGGATTGGAAGCATTAAAGGTATTTATAAATATAACATGAATTAATAAAATTACATTCGATTGCTAAAATGCTGATCAACATTTAAGGCATCGGATTGCGCTGGGAAATTATTGGTTTTCCATTCATCTCTGCCCATTGCCGACGCCCCGGGCAAATTGAAAAACCGTGACGATCGGAAAGTTCTCGGAACGGAGAAAGAGAAAACTGTCTTAGGTATTTACTTCTATATTATTCATACAGTTGTTTTTAATAATCTGTAACACGAAATTGTTTTTGTGCTTTCAGCTCCACAAAATAACGTTTACAATAATCTGGGTCAGGAATGTGTAGGCGCGGGATGCTCCGTCGATTTATTTGTTTTCAACAATTCATATGTGGACATAGCAACAATAGGACAAGTTGCTAGATTGACTGGAGGAGAAGTTTACAAGTACACTTATTTCCAGGTAATGGTGATAACAATCATATAATAGGAGGAATGAAAGATACTACTAGTGCTTTATTTCTTCAGGCTGACATAGATGGTGATCGTTTAATTGCGGATGTAATTAACAATATTAGTAGACCAATTGCCTTTGATGCAATAATGCGTGTGCGTACGTCTACTGGTGTTCGGGCAACTGATTTCTTTGGACACTTTTTCATGTCAAATACAACAGATATGGAATTAGCTAGTATAGATTGTAATAAGGTAAAATTTTATCATTAACTTATTACTGCTATTAATTGAATGCAATGTATGCATCTAAATGTTGATGTTCTAGGCCGTCGCTGTGGAAGTTAAACACGATGATAAATTGACGGAGGATGAAGGTGTATATATTCAAGCAGCATTATTGTACACTTCCTGCAGTGGAGTCAGAAGATTGCGCATTATTAATCTTAGTTTAAAAACTTCATCTCAAATGGCCGAATTATACCGATCATGTGATTTAGACGCGATCATAAATTACTTCTCTAAACTAGGTAAGCTGAAACAATATTGTATTATTGAGAATTCTCGTATCAATTTTATATAAATTATAACATTGATTTTCATGACAGGTGTTTCCAAACTAATTGAATCAACACCGAAAACTGTAAAGGATAGTTTAATCTCGAGATGTGCAAACATGCTGGCTGCATATCGGAAGCACTGCGCTTCTCCATCTAATGCTGGTCAATTAATATTACCAGAATGTATGAAATTGCTTCCACTTTACATTAACTCATTACTGAGAAGTGATGCATTATGTGGAGGTATAGTAACATGATTTTCGTGTTTGTTATGAACGTTAAGTGGAAAATAACATTGAAAATAATAAAATAATTTGTTTGCAGGCGCTGATATGACCATTGATGATAGATCCTTCGTTATGCAAGCAGTTATGACTATGCCAATTTCAATATCAGTTGTGTATGTTTACCCAAGATTACTTCCCTTGCATGATGTTGATCCGCAAGATACAGAGTTACCACAAATGTTGCGTTGTTCTATTGATAAATTCTCGGATGACGGCGCGTACTTACTCGGTACGAAATACTATTTTGTTGTAAACTTTGTAATTCTTTGAATTATATTAACTGTTAATTTCGTTCCACAGAAAACAGTATCCACATGTTCCTGTGGCTAGGCCTGTCACTATCTCCACAATGGGTACAGGCAGTGTTCGGAGTCCCATCAGTAGTTCAAGTTAACACAGATAACACCGCACTGCCAGTATTAGATACTCCACTAAATAAGCGAATTAACGATATCATTAGCCGTGTGCGCATGGAAAGGCATCGTTGTATGAGGGTAAGTAAATTACACAAATACGAAATACGTTATAAATTTCGTGCAAAACTGATGATCTATTAAAATCTTTCAGTTAACTATAGTGAGGCAACGCGAGAAACTTGAAATGGTTTTACGTCATTTCTTAATTGAGGATAGAGGAAACGACGGGAGTCCCTGTTACGTTGATTTCCTTTGCCATATGCACAAAGAAATAAGGACACTCCTTAGCCAATAAAACGAATCTTAAAGCAATCAGTTACCTTACGTTTAAATCCTAGCTTGCTACGTGTTTGTAGCTGTCGTCACGTTTGTTTGAGGATCAATTAGATTACTTAAATCAAGATTCGGAGCTCAAAGGAAACAAAACTAACATACCTACATTTATAACACGGAACTTACCAAGGGACACTCAACTCTATGAAATAAACTAAAGGAACTAATCATTCCGTGGGAAGGAACGGCGCATGTAACAAGAATCATCTGGATACACGCATACAGTGATTTATACACAACTTGTAAACGTAAAGTTGTATTATTATATTTTATTTTAACTAGCTCATTAATGTTATTATGCTAAATTAAATAATAAAATGTATTAAATCATTATAAATTTATATATTAAAAATGATATCTTGCGTTAATTGAATAATACTTCCGCAATGAAAAGCTATATGTATATGTCTATGTTATTTTAGTACATTATATTTTATAAATGATTTTATGAATTTATATTGAATGCATATTAAATATAATACGCTTAATATTATTTTTAATAGATTCTACTTTCCGCTTTTAGATATAACCGTGATTCTTGGCAAATAAATTCATTATTCATGGAGCAACAGGTGGAATACAAATATTGTTAGTCGATAACATTGCTAACTGATAAAAATTAAAATTTCTGCGGGTGTCAAATACATTCGAATTTGAAATAAAATATTTATCTTATCGGCACCCTATACATTCTTCACGCAAGATGCCGCTACGTGAAAAAATTCGCTTCGTTACCGTGCGAAATTGTTAACTGGCGACACATGGTGATAGTTCACGGAGGCAATATGAATATACTGCTGGTAAAATTTAATCAACCCTTCGCGCAGATAATTAGTTTAAAAATTCATTGGAATCACTTGTTATTTTATTCACAGGAGAACCATATTACGTCGGCTATTCATGAGGTACAAATTACACAGGAATTATATCGAATCGTGTTCAATTCAGGAATGAAATAGATAGCCTCTATTATCAACGTAGATAAAATATACGTTACAAATCAATTTAAGGTGAATGTTCCTCTGACTCTTACGACGAAGCTATCTCCTCTAATTATCTCGCACAATTCCCTTATCTTCTGCCGAGCGCGCGTTCGCCTGTTTTCGAAAGGGGGTTGTTTTCGCTGACAAGTGTGCGGCCACGTGACGTCATGCATGGTGCGATCGACCAATCGGAGGTGGCGTTCTCTCGATTACATAGTCAGTCAGTCCTCCGGCTGCTAGGCTCAGCGCGACGCCATATTGCCGAGTGGTGGCGGCCTGTGTTTATATTCGTTTCGTTTTACCACGTTTCAACGGGCCACCGGGAGGTCTCGCGAGTGACGTGCCGAACCGCGTACACGCCTGTCTACGCCGCCCGTGAAACAGGTCGTCGATTCGAGTGACAATAGTGAACCGTGCGCGATCGTGGTGTACCTAAGTGACACGCCGTGTGCCTGTGCTACACGACACTCTTTTCCGTATCTTCACCCCTCCGCGAATCGGTGCCGTTTACGCGTTTCTACGTCGTCGGACGTCGTCGTCGTCGTCGTCGTCGTCGTGGTCGCCACCCCTCCTCGTTTGCGGTGTTTCGCTCGGACAGTGCGCCAGGATTTACCCGTCGACAGAATCAAGATGCCAGTCCGTAAGCAAGGTGGTAAGCTCTCCTATTATATTGAGACAAAAGACACCCCTGTCGATTCGGGATACGAAATCGTCCAGTGGGAGGGGCGAACACGTACTCGGGTTATTCGGTCAGCTGTCATCTGGCTGTCAGTTGCATGCCTCTTTAGTCACTAGATTCTCTGTCCCTTTCCCCGCTTTACCCCCGTTTATCAACCGTGTCGAGTTTCGCTCGCGACGATTTTAACGAAACGAGATAAAACGCGACGTATAAATCGCTGCCGGACCGTTTTAAGGACGCAGTTACTGCTACACTGCATCCGTTGTTATTGTTAGTTTTTCTAGCCCGACCGTGCGCGAGTTGCGCACCAGGCTCGACCTTGAATTGCATACACGATCGAGAGAGGTCGCGTGTTTAAGGAAAACCCGATATTACTTTCTGTTTAATCGCCTGTAATTATCAAACGGATCGTAATCGTCGCGAAATACTTGTTGGAGTTTCGACCACGTGCAATGTTGCCTGGGTCCGTGGTACTCGTTTCCGATTTGTTTTACAAACGACGCGACGTATAGACTAGGTCATTATTAAAGTTGACCTACCTCGTGGCTCGCTTAATTCTCCTTTGCCCTTTCCCGTTTCGCACAACCACCCTTTACCGTTTTATTTAGTTCCTACGTTCGTCGCGTGATCGTGTTACAAGTTATACCCGCGATTGCGAAATCGGGGAATTATCAAACATTTTATAAGGATCGATGGCCCGGCGCGTGATTTTCGTTGGATCGATGTAGGCCAGCGTAGAGTATGTTGCAATAATCACACGGCTGTTAGTTGTCAGCGTTTGGACTTGGTCCAAGAAAACGCAATAATTTCAGCTCTGCCGGGGTACTTTTGCCGCTGCTATGCGACGAGGCAGATATTCACGGCCATGGGACATTTCCTGATCCATTTCGTTTTTTAATACGCACTCCCGGCTGTTACGATTTGTTTTCACTTCATTAAACTCGCTTCTGCTTTTATGAACTATTCAAGAGAACAGGCTCGGGTGTCATGCTTGGGATGCTTGAGCCACGTATAATGACCGACTCAAAGCATTCTTCTTCTTGGTATTTATGGAACGTAAAAAATTTCATAAGGATGCAAACGCGTAACGTGGTCAACGTTTTCATGGAATGCAGCAACGAACATGTTCCCATGTTGCGTAAATAAACGCGAGGCAAATTTTGTGGTTGGAAGAATTTATGTTGCGACTCTGAATACTTCTACTTTCGCAGAAACACGATGAAAATGAGGAATATACTCTTCTGTGGGACGTGCCAACGCACGCGGCAGCCCTCTGTTCCGTGCACACGATCGATAGAAAGAATTTCAGAAACACGTCCTACCTATATGAAACGAATTTCTCTTATCGGCAGGAACACGTGCAGATCGCATCGTTGTCATTGCTTTTCATACATTTTACGAGATAACTCTGGGTAGAAATACCGTGATTGTTTGCCTCTCGAGTAATTGTCGTTTTTATTCAAAACGTGTAACACGAAAATATGGAGTACAGTTTTACAAGCGAGAAAATGATAGCCGGAAAATCGATGGCTGAAGAGTATCTACGTCACGGTACCACCCCAATTTAAGTATTCAAAAGGCGTTCACGTCGCCGACCTTTCGAATTCTCAGGTCTTTCGCACGTAGCAGCAACTCGTGCCTACATTTCATCCGAATTGCCCAATAGTCGAGAGTCTTCGCGATGCGCCTTTGAAATTAGTATCATTATCATTTTTATCCATCACGGTGTAATCGCGTACAATGGGCCACGGAATTTTCATAATACCGTGCGCCCGGAACGCGTATTCGCGATCCTGTTTCACGTAACGTTTCGCACAAACGTTTTAATTACATAAGGGTCACGTTGTAAAAAATATTCCGTCGCGACGCGATCCGTTCAATGGCCGCAATTAAATTTGCCCCTAATTATCTCCCTGCTCGAGGTTACTTAGAAATCGTCGCGAGATTTCTTTCGCATTCGCCGTGATTTTCTCGTTTGACCGAGTTTGCGGGCCGTGGAAAAAGAATTTTCGTGTCTCGTCCCAGTCCGGTTGCGCAAGACGATACCAGCGTGCCGAGTGCCAGCCAACGAAGCCGATAGTTTTCAATTTCTGCGGTGCAGGCGCTTCGTAGGCAAAGACGAGAAGGAGAGAGTCAAGGATGGTTTATGGGTCGGTGATTCGCTTACCCCGGCAGGCCGCGAAGCTTTTATGTATGCCAATGCATGTACATTTTATATTCCTCCGGCCACAGTTTTCTATCCATGATGCCACGTTTTCAACGTCGCGGCGTGACGCTTTGTTGGTGAACAAGCTCGAAACCCGGGAAAAGGGTCAAAGGGATGCCGACTAGAAGTACGGATTCATGCTTAATTATCATTGCAGGAAAAAAAATCATAATTCGATGAATTGTTAATTGCAATGAATTATGGAATTACTTAGGAATCACTTGAAACGTATCTAGGAGAATTATTTTATTTATATTTCTCTAAAGCATGTATTATGTAAGGAGACTCGAAAATGTACTCCGTTTTAGATCAAAGTTTTATTCTAAATCGAGTAGAAGTTCCAAAATAAACGATCTGGTCTAGTCAGGCATCGACTAAACATTTCTCCGAACGAGCAGCCTCTTTGTCTCAGTCAAGTTGTGGTCCTGATCTATCTGTTTTACCGCAAACAAAAGTGAGGTCCCGGTATCATCAGGTCCTGCCGAAAACAGCCGACTTCTCGAGCTCTGAACTCTGTTTCGATTCCCTTAGGTCACGATAAAACTCGTTTCAACTGCGAGAGCTTCGTTTTATCATTGGAAATACGTTTTAACACGTTTCAATATATTTATGCTCGCTCGTATCTCATGCAATCGCATAATGCGAAATCAAATACGTATGAATGTCCACGTACACGTATCAAGGAAAATATTTTATTCAGCGTTTCCCGTATTGTCCGAT
>SHCU01000013.1:754944-768261 GCA_004307685.1 Ceratina australensis
GTTCTACTCGGCTGTAGAAAAAAAAAGGAAACCGTTTTCAAGCTAACGATTTTCGGGCTAATTACTCGATTTTGTACCACCCTACTTGAGACGAACGAAGTTCTTATCGCGTAAACTAACAACTGGCACCGATTCGATTAATTTACTTGTAGGGTGGCCGTGAAGATATGCCTGTAACTGGGACGCGAACAGAGATATGTAGACACGCGAAAGCATCCTGTATTGTGATATGTGCTCTTTTTGAAATCTGAGTACGGAGTAGCAAACGACTCGGTGTATGGAGTCGAGTAGAGTCGACTCTTAGCCCGAGGGCTTCGAGTGATTTCATAGTCGGTCCGAAAGTTAAACGTGGTTTCGTGCTATCCGCGGATGAAATACGAACATCCACAGACTGGCGGACCCATTGATAACTTCGCTTTGAATCACATGCGCTACGTTACGTTCGAATGTGTTTTCGAAACCCACGAATTATTTCGTCTTTGAGTAATTCAAACGTCGCGGCTGTCTTCGGTTTATATTCTCACGCTTATTAACCTTCCCTCGTGGCCAGAGTCCGAGGGAAATAAAAACATTATAGTGCCGTGGAATTACCGTCTGTTAAACGAGTTCTTGAGAGTTCTAGAGACAAGCTAAGCACTCGAGATGCAAGTGGTGAATCGTTGGATCTCTCTTCAGACTCCATCCAGCGGGTAAGAAACGACGGTACTCTCGTCGGTTCAGAGCTCGCTAGAGTTCGGACCCGAATCTTTCCGTCTCGCCCTATCGTGTCAGTACGATCGTCTTCTTCCGACGAACGTTGTCATTTTCGAGAGAACGTAAAGACGAGCTGCCAAGTTATTTTCGCTACCGTATTTACAGCTTTGATAGATGCGATGCTCAGCTATACTTCTTGCACGATCCTTCTAAAATTCTCATTTTTAGAATTTCTTGAACAACATTTCTTCTGTAAATATTAGCTAATGGAAAATTAGATAAAATTAATAAATGAAACTGTTATTTTAGTTGGCTTGGAAGGACGTTCGTAATCTAAAACACTTGCACGTTAAGTAAATTTTGCATAAAACTAAAAGAACCAGGCCTTCAGTCACAAACAGTCACATTCTTATCAGCTAATTATTTTAAGCTAGAATGAAAAAACAGTAAAATTTAAGAAAATTGGTTTAGTGCTTGATAATATGAATAAAGAGATCGGTGAGTTCATTCGGTGATGGATGAAAATAAGAGGTAATTATCTGTCGCTCGTTAATCGAATGTAGGGAGACAATACGTTGCGTTGGTCTACGTAATATCGGGTTACAAATCCGAACTCTCTATCCGTTACCAATACTATGTTCGTAACACTCGAAAAGTTACCGTTGATGTAACGGTTCTCTTCACCCGCCAGTGCCATTCGTTACTCTCGATTTCCTCGCGCAACTGCAAATCTACCGTGATTATTCCCGATAGACGTGGCTCGGCAACTATAGATCGACGGTATTTTTGAGAACTTCGCCAGATCGATTGTCCGCTATTTCGGTTGAATCACGTTCCTCCTGTTATCGATGGGGGGGTAAAAAAAACGTCGGTTACTTCCATAAATAAATAGTATCCTGTAATGTATGCGCGGGTGTACCGCGTGCATATTCATGAAGCACAGTGACGGCACACAGTCGATTATCATTCGATCTACCCGGATCTAGTATAACTCGCACGGTCGCTCTGTAATCAGTCTCTATTGATGATCGTGCGGATTCCGTTTGAGCATACGACCCTCTTAATTATTGTTCCGCGCGGGTACATAAATATTTTGCCATTCATATAATTACGTGTTTGTCTCGTTTAAAATCCAATCGAATTACCTATAATTCGTTGTATGATTTATTACTACAGGATCGTAGCGTAGCATCTCAAGTAGAACGATCTATCATCATTTCGCAATACGCGTGTCTTAAGATTTATGGGGCAACGTTGTACACGTTAACATGTCAACAATTTATATTAGTATTCATTGATGTTTCCAAGATTTTTGAAATTCGCTTTCTCGAATAGCCTGGGATCGTTGGATAATAGGATGTTCGCGATCGGGTGCGATGCAGGTATCTCCGGGGATTCCAAGCATATTTCATCTTTCACGGTGGCGGAGATCCACGCGAGGAGAGGGTCCGAGGAGGGGCAGAACGAGAAGAAAAGTTGCGCGATAGGCAAAGGAATATTCCCGCAGGCATCGTAACGTGTTCTTCGACCGCTTTTTGCTAGGGTAATCATGTATGTAGGGTAGGGAGACCCGAGCGCACGGGGATCGACGGGTCGGGGGCTAACCTCATCCCATTTTTTCCACCTGTTTATTTCGGAAAACTATTCCGGTAGCCATTGGGTGCAGGAATCTCTGCATCCTGATCATTATATTACTCGTTCATTTTTTTTCTCTTTCTGTTTCGCTGGATTGGAACGTGATTTTATAACGGATTTTTTAATCGTCCGTTACTTTTTGTCTGACCTAATTGCTCGAACGCATCGCTAAAGACCGGATGAAATTGCAGGCCGCTATGAAATATTCCGTTTCTAATTTATGCGATGGGTATAATTTACGAGGGCGGGGTTACAAACTGAGAGAAATAAAGAGCGGAAATTGATGTCGGTGCCTGAAAGAAAACGTAAACGCAAGCGTATTCACCGTGCGGCCGGCAAACAATCCCTTGCGAGTCCACGTTTCCCACTTTCTTTCCCTGCAACTTCATTTCGTTCGTATAAATATTCAGGCGAAGGTTTCCAGCGGTGCGGCGCGTGTGTCTTTTCATTTTCACACCGAGTTCATCATCTTTTATATTCCGGTTTATCATTAAAAGATTTACGTATGCATAAGAACTAATTTCGCGATAACGAACTTTGTCTTAATCTAGAGGCATATTCGGGCGAGCTTCTGGGTATACGTTTTTTCCACGGGATTAAGAGGAAGTAAATACCGTCAAAATGAACGCGAGGGAGTTAAGCGAACGTTTAGGCCAGACCGTTCTGCGGAATGGAGCCAGCTGCTCGGAACAATAAATCCCTCAGGATCAGATACGATAAGATTGACGGTGTTTTTCTATCGATATCATTTATCCTGCAGAAACAAAGGGCTGTTTGGCGCTTTCCGCGGCGCAGTCGACGCCGCGTTCCATCATCCTGTTCGGATTAATTCGCGGTTTTTGTTAGACACACGGAGGATGAACCAGAACACCGGTGGCACGGTAGCTTTTTTCCTGTGTACGATTGTCCCGCGCGAAACGGAATCGTGCGGGACCGAGAATATGTATCGGATCCGGTCTATCGGGATGAAACATTGTTGTACAGTTAACCACGAGTGTCATCGATCCGACGGATGCGGTACCGGCCGTTTCAAAGGGGGACACGCGAGAATTTGGGTTACAGAGCAAACCCCCTTCGTTCGTTTCCCTCCACTGTCTCCGTTCCATTGACTATCCGCGACTTGGCGACCAACCAATTCCGGCGTTCCCGTGACACACTACTAGCCTACATTTTGTCCGGTCGATGCTGCGACGCCTCGAACTTTTCGACCGTAGCCCCCGAAGCAGGTAGCCGATAACCCTTTTGTTTAAATATTTCAAGATCATCACTTTCGCCCGGTACCCTTACTGCTATCTTCGCTGGATACGCTTGAATAAGGGTTTACATTGTTTCTTTAATCCCTTCGACGGTTATTCTGTAAATAATTAATATCTGAAATCTGATAAGTTCATCCAGCCCCTCGCGCCTATCTGATCGGTCGTAAGATTTTATTAGCTGAACTTCTCGCTCGATATCACCCGCAAACCGGTGATCGCTGTGTGAGGAGAAACCGGTCGAACCGGAACGACGGGACTCGAGGACGTACGCGGTAAAAAATTACTTCGATCCGGGATTCGATTTTCCCTCCCCCCTCTGATAACGCCCGATACTCCTACACGGTTTCCGTTTCACCGTTGTGTTTCTTCCACTATCCGGATAATGCGACCATTCTCACGTGAAAATGAGAGGAACGTTGGCCGGGGCGACGGCGCAGCTTGTCGCCCGGAGGAGAAGCGATCTCGTCGAGCATTGTGCTCGTGATCTTTTGATTTTTACAGCCGATCAAATCCACCTCCGCGCGAAACGACTCGCGGAGGAAAACAGTCGAGACGTCCGGGGAGGAAAAGGGGGAGATCGGGAAATCTCTGTAAGTAGAGAGACGATCCCCCTCGAGGTTCGTTGAATTTTAAGGGACTGGAACGGAAGAGATGCAGACTTAGAATGGGGGGAAACTTTGTCGATTGCCCAGGCGCGAAGGGTTATTGCATTGCAAAATTGTTTTCGGAACTTCTTTATTGACTGGGAGTTGGATTCATTCCATTATTGCAGCACAGCGTGCCTTCGGGCTCGTAAACATCAATCAATGGCACCATGGCTGCGTCTGATAGTTATTAGCCAGCAGATTTCACGCGTTCACAGATGAATTAAATACGCAGTGAATATCGAAACATATTTTATTAAAACGATGTCACGAACATTTTATCTGATATAAAAGATATAATCGAGTTGTTTCGTATAGAATATTTTGTTTGACGAATCGAATTACTGATGTACGACGCATCGATCCGTTTAATCGAGTAGGTTTGAGAAAGTAATTCGAACGACTCGTTATGAACACGATATCAGTGTATTTCACAAGATTTGATTATCTCCTTCGCAGTTCTCGTGTTTCGTTTAATGCCATCGACGCAAACGAGTTTAAACAGCAAATGGGTTAAATCTATTTATGTTAAATCTATTTACGCATGAATGTTCCGCTACACCGGGGCGACAATAATTTCCGTTGTCGACGTTCTTGTTGTCGAGCCTGTGCGTGCTTTCGCGCTGTATCTCGATGGAAACCTCCCGTCGAGGTAAATTAAACAAATGTCGGGTGTCGGTGGTCTAGACGAGCGAAACGAATGGATCCCGGTGTTTCCTTTTTGGCACATCAACCGGAGCGGCGGCATGCTGGCGGTAGCCAGCTCGGTTTTTCATCGATTCCGAGCGGGCGGACGGCAATCGAAGCGAACCGGCTATTTGTACCGAAAGTTCATTTGCGAAATGACGTCCGACGCCGGGCATCGGTGGCCCTTTTCGAATTAATTAAAACTTTCAAGAGGCGAAATTTCGTACACATCCCTAAGAAGATACCGGGATAAACGTGCGATACGTCGGGTGTGATTGAAAAATCGATGAGATTAATCGAATACTGTTCTGCGACTTGAAAATTGGTCCCGACTCGTCCTTATCAAATTCGGATTATAAATTAGCATGTATCAGGATGCAGGGAGTTGACGGCATAATTGACTCGGTTTAGTTGCAGACAGGTTTAAAGCGATTAGGAGTTCTGAAACGAACGCCGTGGATGGCCGTAGCAGAGATATCGAGTTAGTGTTCTGCTGGCGATTGCATGTACGACATGTTATATGATACGAAAATTTCTCTATAATCCGGCAACTATTCCTTGTAGAATAACGTAGGGTCGTATCAAATTCCGAACTGAACGCAATCGATAACCGGGAATTGCCTTTATCCATACCAAAGTTTCTACCTGATTGATTGGCTCCATTCGAGATTCGAATCGCGTATAATCACCAGGGAAATAAATGTCACGGAACCCTCTCTTAATGCGTTCGGTCGGGCTGGGAGTCGACTTCTTACCGTTTCGCGACCGGAAACCACCGTCGAGTGTGACTCGAAAGAAAACCAGTGATGTACAATGCGTGCTTTCGAGCGTACAATTTCCGCGGCCTTGTCGAGAGTAGAGAGAGAGAGAGAGAGAGAGAGATAGATAGATAGAGGAGCGTTTATATCCGTGACGATAAACTATCTCGTTTGTTCCTCAGAACGGTTTAAGATGCCATCAGAGATCCTCTTCTCTCGTTTCGCCGAGGAACTGGAAGTCGTTCAACTGTATCCGATTTTTGCCGCACTTTTACGACTTTCTTCGACCAATTCGGCATTTACATTATACACGCCAGAAAGCGTTTGTAGATCGCATCGAAAAAGTTTAATGCGTTTACAAGCGAATGTCATGTGAAAAAGTATTCATCCGTATCTGTACTTACGACAAATCCGTTTGACCATTGTAAAACTGATCATTATTTTCATTTATTTTAATGAGACACAATGATAAACCGACGTGAACATTTTTTGAACGGATAATTCAATATCTTGATTTATCTCGATTTGGAATTAATTAATTAGTTCCTGCAGTGGTCTTCCGTTCCGCGTGAGAGTTCGTTTGGGAATCGGTTCCCCTGTAAATCCGAGTCAGACGCGATAGCTTAACAACGTTGGAGGACAAAGTCGTGGCTATTATCCTACGGTGGATACGGCAAAGAGTTATTGCTTCACGCAACACAATTGGTTTGCGGTGTAATGAATTTAAAATGATAACCGATCGCCGCCCATCGGGTCGGAGCTGGATGTTTCGATCGCGATACGTGGAACATTTATTATGGAATAACGGTGACGGCTTAAGTAATCAATTCGACGGGGTGACGCTCGGTTTCGTCGTCACGGGAATATAACATGACGTAACGTTATACCTTTCCCCCTGTATCGTTATTGCCATCATTAATCAATTTTTTGCTGCTCTTTGTTATTACTGAAAACGGTAATTGATGATTTATATCCCAGACACAGATGATTATTATAACTTGTATTTTTGGGAATCATCGTTTCACGAGTACAAAATTAGAGTAAAAATATTTGTTAACGGTAAATCAAACGTTGACAATATTTGCTGGAAAGCGAGTTAACGGGAAAATAAAATCACGTTATAAATTTTTGCTGACGCTCCGGTGAATTCCAAAAGTCATCGAGTCATCGTACAATGAACCGGGCGAGAGATAAGGCCGCCTTAGGGACCGCGGACCTGCTGCAGCCAGACCGACTGAAATATATCTGTCTTGTAAAATATGAAACTGGCCGAGTTCCTTGGTGGACATTGCGCGACGACTCACGACGTGGCGTGTGTCCGCCCCGTAAGAGGAATAGCTACATCGTTCCTCGGTTAGGGGGAAGAATAGGCGGCAAAAGAACAACAGCATTTCTTCCTATTATTCCCGGTATTCGTTTCGACGGGTTTAACAGAAAATTCTTCGGGACGCGCTTTCATCGGTCCAGTGAAATATCGTCGAAGTGAATCGATTTCCACGATAACGAATCCGATGTCAAATGGATTGTAACGATTTGTGCGTTGCATTTTATCACTGTTATCGCAATTAATTTAGCATTTGCCGGTCGACACTGAAGCGATAGCATTGCTGCTTTCAGTAAGAACACGAGATCGTAACAGGATTTATTTCGTATCGCGAGATGTCACCTGATCATGAATATTATATATGTTCACAATTTCCTTTCGGGCCACGTTCTCTTTGGCAGTGGACGTGGAAGCGTTTCGTGATTTATTCTTTCCACTCAGCTGATCCTGAATCTCCAGCAGTGACAGTCCTTTCGTTTCGGGTACACAGAATATCGTGAATGGCACAGCTGTAAGCAGTATCACGGCGTAAAACAGAAACACATAGCGCTCGGTCAGTAAATGGAGCAGATGAAGGTAAGTACAGGCCACGATAAAGGCAACAACGCCGCTCAAGCAACTCATCATGCACGCGGCCACACACTTTAAATGGGGAGGAAAGATCTCGCCGGTCATCGTCGATGGAACAGGTATTACACCCAGGAAGAGCGTCATGTTGAACAAAATCATTCCAGCGATCGACAGACTGTCCAGCGTCTTCGGGTCGAAGCCGAAACTTAATAAATGGAACTCGAGTGTCAACAGAGTAAAACCTAACGCGATTCCAATGCTGGATACTATCATCAGGATCTTTCTTCCGCACTTGTCCATCAGAAATACGGACAGAATGGCACCAAACAAACCGAATACCATCATGATCATTACCATTTTTGAGGGCTCTATTACGCTGAGTCTCACCGACCTGAAAATCGACTCTATGTAAAACAAGACCGTCACGATGCCAGATAGTTGAAAATAGGTGTAAAGGATTCCAATAATAATCAACGATCGAGAGAAACGTTTAGTTCTCATTTCTCTCAGGATATCCCTGACCGATGTCACACTGAGATCCTCGATGAATTTTTGTAGCTCCGCCAGTTCGAACTCCACGTCGCAGTTTCGATGGTACCAACCGATTGATGATCTCGCCTTTTGTTCTTGGTTGTTCTTCACGAAGTAGTGAGGAGACTCTGGTGACCATGCGAAAAGCGCTATCAGCAAACAACAGAGAATCAGACCAACCACGGCTGACTGCTTCATGGGCAAGTACGCCCCCAGGATGCTCATTAAGATCATCCCAGACGGTAGTCCACTCGCACCCATCGCTAGCAGCATCCCACGATTACTGGGATCCGCTATTTCTGCCAGGTATAGGGAATAACAACTGTAAATCATCCCTATACCGATGCCACTCGAGGTTCTTGCGACATATAGCCACACGACGTTGCTGGCTACAGCAGTGAACAGCCAGCACAGCGCCATTGGCACGCACGAAATCAGAGTTCCCGTTTTACTGCCCCAGTAATTGACAATCATCGTGCCAGCAATTGCACCCAACGGTCTTCCACAATTTATAACCGATATTACCCAAGACATCTCCGTTAACGCGACTAAGAATGGGGATCCTAGGGACGTTAATTGGTTGACGTACGGCGAGGACCAAGCTGCGATGCACCCCACTTGACTTACTGCAATTAGAACTGTAAATATACGAAAGAGAGAAATTCACGTGATCAGATAAACAAGAGTTTAAATGATTGTTCATCACAAACGATAATTCTTAATGACTTATCGTGTATAAAAAAATAAGATTACATAACGTTGCATATTGTAGTTACTTACCTCCGACACCAGCTATCCATTACGGCCAAGTTTTACTTCTCACTGGAGTTTCATTTGTGTTCTCCATCATATCACTTTTGTCGATATTGAAGAGCTTCTGAAGGTATTGGCTATCTAGTGTAGTTTTACCTAAATATTTGTTATCATTTGCACTTGTTAGGTACATATAAAATGTACATGTAAATGATAAGACATGAAATGATAACTAAAAATAAATGATAAGAAAATACTTGGTTTTCCCATAACGTATTTGTATGCTTTAGAAAACAAATTTTCTAAGATATCTTTGTGTTAATTTGGATTTTGTAAAAAGTGAAGCATGTAAGATTGATCAAAGATAGCTTTAACACTGTACTAGAACCATTGTTACGCGACAATGGAAAGTTAAAAACGTCCGAGGGAATATATGTATATAATAACACGCTTACGTGCTTACATTACTTTTTAAGGGGGGATAAAATTACATAGTTGTTCCCTGTCTTATAAACCGGTGTTTACGTTACTCTTATCAGTGACATCATTTCCTTACGTACAGTGAATGCAATTAAGGCTTAACAAATATTTTATTTTTAGGCGAATTATTTACAGGATTTAATTTAAGTTTTTTATAGCTTCTACAAATGGACAAATTATGCTATTTTATGACAATGATTCACATTCATTTACGTGTCATATACAATCGTATAAGCACATATAATCGTTAGCTTTGTTAAACCTGAAGTCTGATGAAATTTCTAAATGAAGAAAACGATTGTTGCGTGAAATTAGGACAGTTATAAAATTTTCCATCAACAAGTTTCCTTCTTATGCATGAGGTTGCAATTACTTTTTAACTGTTTTCTGTGATAAGATAAGATACGTTTAATTGTATAAGGTTTATTCAAGGTTATAGTAAAACTGGAGCGTCCAATATTTGAGGTTCATGATTTCGTCAGCATGCAATAAACTATGCATTCAGTAGTATCTTCGCTTGAGCATTATATAAATTACAGGTGTACTGCAATTGATTGTTAGATAGATATATTTATAAATACGTTCAGATAACATTTAATGAGATCGTTGACTCCTTACAATACGTTAATTGGATCTTAACGTTTGCTATCGCATTTGCTTTTTGTCTCTAAACTTGGCTTCTCTTGCTTGTCCATGTTATCCAGCATTTCTTGTATTTCCTGAAAGCATATGAACATTTAACATTTAACAGCTATCTCCTGAGTTTAAATTTTAATCGTCTGTTGATTATTGTAGTGAGATTGGTGATAGAACTTATTATTTTCTATTTCAAATTGAATAAAAAAGGCCTTGATAGAATACACAGTTCAAACTGGTATCAAGCAGACATGTCAAAATCCACATAGTAGCAGTTTTTCAAAGTGATAAAACTTTTGTACAACAATACGGGAAGATATCTAGAGTATTCGCAGTACGATCTAACAGTATCGCGAGTTCCGCTGTCTGCATCGGTTGAATTGCCTACCTGCAACGTTTTTCCCTTGGTCTCCGGCACGGCGATCAGGCAGTAAAAGAAACAAACAGCTATGATTATCGCGTATATCCAGAAAACGTATTTCTCGGTCATGAGATCGACCATTGGTTGGTAAGTTCGGCTGGAAATGAACGAAAACAAGCCGGAACTGACGCTCGATACGAATCCCGCGATGCTCTTCAAATCATCCGGGAACATCTCACTGAGTAAAGTGCTCGGCACCGGTACCAGGCCTATGGACATCAGCATGTAAAGTACCATCGACAGGATGGGAAGCCATTGAAAATCGTTCGGGTCATAATTTAAATCCAACAGCATGAAATGTAATCCTAGAAGCACCGTCGCGAGGACCACGCACACGCTGGACGTCATGAGGAGAATCCTCCGGCCGCAACGATCAATGTAGTAGACGCTTATCCATCCGATGACTATACCTGGAATGCGAGACACGTGCTCCGTCTATTATTCATTTTTGAACGCTGCCATACTCAAAATTTCTACAGCATTGTCTAAGTTTAAGTCGCGTCGAGCATCTCATTTGACGTACCTATCGCGTTAGACATAATGACAACGGTGGGTGGGTCCATCACCGTCACCTTGGCCTGTCTAACAATGATTTCCATGTAGTACACGATGGTGTTCATTCCGCTCATTTGCATGAAAATGAACAGAAATATGATTATCGAGAACAGGCGTCTGTTCTTCTTCTTTATGACCTGACGTAGCCTGTCGCGGAAGTTCATGGACTTCGAGGATCGGACGAAATCCTCGATGATCTCTAACTCGACGTTTACGTTCGACTTTCTGTGATACCACTGTATAGTTTTCTTCGCCTCGACCGGGTTCTCCCGACGTACATGATAATGCGGCGACTGCGGGAGCAACGGGAACACCAACACAAACAAGACATTCACAGCGAGACTTATGATCCCGAAAGTCATGGACGACATGTAAGGGCCCATTATGTTCCCGATTAACGTTCCCAGCGGTAACCCATTTATAATTGTGCTGACCAGAGCCCCGCGTATATTAGCCGATGCTATTTCGCCCATGTAAAGGGCGAAGCAGCTGTAAAACATCCCCATTGATATGCCTGGGAAATTGAGAATGATCAAGACAAAGGTCGGCCGTGAATTATGGGAGGCGGAGGAAATTGTTTACCAGAAGACAGTCTGGACACGTATAGCCAAGCAGCAGAATTGGCGAATATTATGCAGATCCAGCCTATTGTCAGGGATAGTCCCGCAGCTAATAGTGACCTCTTGCCGCCGTAATGTTCCAGCGCTACGGAACCGATGACAGCACCGAAGAGTCGTCCGAACGGCACCAAGGAAACTATCCACGATGCCTCGTCATTCGTTACTTGCAACGGGATATCGCCGTTGGTCAGTTTGGCTAGGTAGGGCGATGTCCAACCGTTGACCAGTCCGAGGTCGATACCCAACAGGGCCACTAGGATGAAATTCACGATTTCATTTCGTAATAATTTATTCATTTATTTTCCTGATGCTATTCAATGTTCAGGAAGGCTTTTTAGATCTTGTCTGTTTCGCCTTCTTCTTGCAGTAACAATTAGTTTACGCGAAATCAATTATCCTCTTGGTCCGATCACGCGTTCGAATTGAAGTAATAAAAGTTTACCCTCTGACCTGTTATGCAAACGGTCCATTGCGGCCACACGGGAAGTAAGTTCTCCAGTATCCTCATTTGGAGTAACGTTGCGCCTCGCAGTCTCGCGTGTTCATTACTGATACGATCTCGTTCGCGTAATTAATTTATACTTTCCCCTTTCCTCTCGATACATTCCTCTGTCATGCGCGTCTCGTAAATATTACGCTGAACGTTTAAGCACCCGGCACATGGCTCGTCGCGCCGGTGCCAGCGCTATCAGTGATACGAAAACTCTGCGCTATAATTCAATCCAGTGTCAAGACCTAACTTACATATACTGAGTGTCTCGATGAGAAGACGCGTCGGTTCTGGGGTTCTAATGAACGACGAACGGGCAGTCGTTCGGTCCGCGTTCTTCCGTCCATTCATGTAGATCAGGGTTGACAACGGACCGCAATCCGGGCAAGGGTTCTCGCGTTTTCAGGGGCCCGCCAGTTATTTGGCGTCCCCGAGGGCAGTCCAGCGCAATCTAGGAACTTCAATATTTGATACATGTGGTCGGTTCTGTGTATGCCTTGCCTCTTCGAACTAGTTTCGCCGCGTGACTTGATGACGTGCAAATTGGATTACTTGCCCTCGGGAATCGTATAATCGAATTTGACCAGGTGTGCTTATTATCGAATCTGGCTCCGATTTTATCGGAGACGCCTGGCGCCGAATTGAGCAAACTTTTTGCACAACACTTTCCGTGCACCGGACACATCAAGCTCTAAACGAATTACCGTGGAGCATAGGTGCTTTTATCTTCGCATGGAAAAATCTCTTCGCCAAAATTTGTTCGCCTATTTTCGAGTAGAATTACTTAAATATTGATATTAATTTTGTTATCAAATATCCTCGAGTCGTGTTATTAATAGAATTTTATTTGAAATTAGCGTCCCTGATATTCGAGCACTATATTAGAATTTCGTGAGAAAGAATGTTTCGTTCGAAAAATCCCGGGCACGTTTTTATTCCGCCCGGAAGAGGAAGGCAGCGGTACTTACGAGGGGCAGGAACACGAGTGGCTGAATTACGGTTCACTCTTAAGGAGAAACATGCTGGCGAACGTGGACGTAGACGTATGTACGATGGTTGAGGCTCGTAAACTCGTCGCATATAGATAATACGTTATACCTATACCCAGTTCCCGCGGTTATATTCCTCTTTTCCTTTTTCATCTTCTTCCTCCGATCCTGTTTCAGGCCCCTCTCCTTTTTACCTCCTCTTCGCCCTGATCTTCTTCTCTTTGCTTTTCTCTCCTGCCTATTGGCTCTCTCTCTCTCTCTCTCTCCCTTTATCC
>SHCU01000013.1:768275-787227 GCA_004307685.1 Ceratina australensis
CCAAAGGAGACAAAGATGAACTGATGTACCAGCGAAAGGAGTTCCTGGTGTATAATGTAACTTTTCGAAAGCTATCACTCCCCGAGGTAAAAGGGGCTGAATCGTGGTTGAAAAGAGTTGAGGGTTGAGCCTAGCTGTGGAATAGGCAATGATGGTGGAAAGAAGACATTTTTACGGCTTGTGTCTTTTCGTTTCAGTTCATGCTTTCCTATTCTCTCGCATCGGGTTAAGTTTCCTATTTCGTCGATTGAATATACCTGCTTTCCCTCAACCTTATTTACCTGAAAATTGCCATCCATTCGTCGTAGAGAGGATTTTGTAATTTCGACGTATGAATAATCGTACACGATCTCTGTCATTTTTTTAACGCTACACAGTGACATTCTACGGTTCGTGCCCCGAACGTTTATAACGTCGCCGAAGCTTCGAACCCCTTTTTCAATCTACACTCGGTTTCCAACGACATTTCACTATGAATCTATCAGCCGTGCTCGCTGCCCTGTTTACTGAATGCATCGGTTGGGGAAAATTTCAATTTTCTCACTCGTTGACGCAAGGTGGAATAGATTGTGGTAAGGATTTCCGAGCGACGAGATCTAAATATAAAATATAGAACATTCTTAACGATTATTCCGCATGAAAATTGAATAAATAGTGTGTGATACTAATATGTAACATGAAAGCGTAATTTCTTCTAGTTGATAGATTGTGCTTAGTGTGTAACTATGGATTTTCTCATTGACTGATTGATAAGCAATCTTAGTTACACAAGCTACAGGAGAGTATGCGGTATCGCATGTTCCTCGACTGTCCTGTAACGGGTGGCATAAATATTTCATCTATGCTTTATTAACTGACGTATGGTTCGTATCATAACGTGATCAACGAACTCTCCAACTTCTTAATTTGTAACATTTTAATACGTCGCAGTATCTAAATCACGTGCGAATAATAAAAACATGTCTCATTCTTTCTATAAACGTAGATAGCCAAGTGAGTTTAAAGTTCGGATAATTGACAACGTCCGTAATTAAACTTGTAATTAAATTAACGGGACGTTCATAGTTGCCAGCAGTAGTTTTAAGCCGATTCGCTTTAAGTAGTCAAGAGCCTCGGTTTCGATAGTGAATAGCACAGAATCTGAAACGGTGATTACAATTCTTACGTAATTAATTCCGCTCTAATCTCGAGTCATTAGTTAATAGTTTCGTAAATTCGTTGTCAAAACATTTTTCGTATTGCAACGCAATTGCACAATGTTATCGCGGCGAACGTTTTTTCATCTTTTCCCTGTCGTTTGTTTGCAAATGTTTCCTGGTTCCAGTCTCAGTTACAGATGCAACAGTTCCCTTTTCGTTGGTCTCTTTTTTTGTTGTTCCATCCATCCAGGATCACAACAAACATTCAGCTCGATTTTTTTCTCTCTTTGTCCGCGGCAGGAAGCGAAGCGGGCCGGAATTCATACCCCATTAAAAATTCGACGTTTTTCACAGACGCCCAATCGATTTATCCTCTCTCGAACGTTGAGCGCTCGAGTGATCCTTCAAATCGGTTCATTTTTTCGTTCTCCGTTCTCGTTTCCTTCCTATTCTCCACTGGTTTTAGTAGGGAAACTGGTTAGTAACAGTTACGTGAAAATTGGGACGCGTTGCACTCCTGTTTCCCAATTAGCTTCATTACGTATAAAAACACATACGTAAACCATGCGCATGGTATTATTGTTCGTACGGCTAGGTAAAACAAACGTTTCCGTTCTAATAGACAATTCATATTTGGATAAACACAGGCGGCAACAATAAAAATTTTCCAACACTATTATTGTTACCGTTCATAAACAAAATTATTGTTGATTGATCGCGGCGTGTGCGTGCAGCGGAACTTAAACGCATTGCGAAATTACGCAATAAATTTATGAACGTTTGCGAAAGGCGAACAGGTGTATGCATTCAGATCAGCGACTATTTGCATTACGAGTCTCTATATTCTTTGGCAATTGTTTGACGATTTCGACGGTGGTACGAATTAATCGAAAGAAGTCCTTGGCTGACGTGGAAACAATTTTCGGATTCGATTCGGGAAATTAACCGACAGTCGCAAGATTAAGGGAAGCTTAGCGGGCTCAAGTAAATTCCGTTGTTTAGATATCTTAGCTTATGGTATTCAATGATATACCAATCTCATTCCCAAGTGGCCTAATTCCTTCGATCCAACTGCATGTCCTATATACATGTCCCTGGATCTCTTGTCGAAATTTGAACAGTGTAAAAATTTTCTTGCAATTAAAACCAAAAAGAATTTAATGAACGGAATTCTGGAGTCGGTCGAACAGCTTATCTGAGATGATGAAACCGTTCGATAATTTCTATTTCTTGCGTCCGTAAAACTTTTTTGAGGGCATATCGAGCATCGGTGTTCGATCGCGCCGCTGATAATAATCGCGTGAACGCTCCTCTCTCTCGCAGCGATCGTTTCCTTAGCAGCCAGTAACGATGAGTAATAAAGCGTAAAAAGCTATTAGGTCCCCGAAGGATATCTCGCTACTTTTTCTTCTCTATCCCCGGTTAAGAAGACTTGCGCGACGTGAAAGCGAGATTCTTCGGGGCCAGTCGACGAAAGACGTAAAGGCGAAGCTGGCGGAGGAAGTCGGGCGCCCGCCGATGGCTTTCTTCCATCGTCTCCGCCCTTCACGGGATTTTATCTCGTTTCTCTTCATCCCGTATTACTTGTTCACGCTGCTTTTCAACCCTAAGGTGAAGCGAAAAGGAAAACACAGACCGCGTTCCTCTTTTCCGCGACGTTTTTTATCCCATTACACGCATGCGCTCGATCAATGATCGCACTGAACCATAGACCGAACGCGTTAAGTCATACGCCGTTTATAAAACGTTTTCCAATTTTTTTTTCTTCTTTTTTTTGTTCGAGTGCACTTCGTTGTATTACTTTTTCCTCTATTCGCGAATAGAGTTACATGTCCCGGCTGTATTTTCGTACGATCGTCTATAATTGCTTCGCGAATTAATCCCTCGTTAATTTGAACAAAGCTGTTGCCGTGGAGATCTTTCGCTTCGCTCCGTTCGCGCCGAGAATGAAAGACAATCGTTCTGCCCGGTGAAAGAGAGGCTGAAAATTCCCGATTCCGACTTACGGCGGCGTAAAATCCGCCGAATGTATTCGAATCAGGTCGCAAAAATGCGACCCATTATGCTGTGGGAATTTGACGCAACAGTCGGAGCCGCGACCGGTGGAAAACAAGGACGAGATCTCGCGGTGTTTTACATAGAGATGAAGCGAACGTGCCTGATGTCTGACTAAGCACCGTGTAATACTACTTACTATCTACTTCAAAGTTCGCGCTTACAGTTCCTCGCGACAGTGTTTCTTCCGTCGCAAATATCCCTTCTAAGTGTCCCCTCGTCGATCGACGTGCTCCGCAAGCTCTTATTAATTCCCGCGTTACGTCTCAACGAAATTCACGCGCGCCTCGATTGGATTCCTCGCCGAAATATTTACGCGACGAGTTACCGGTGCAATATTCCTCGTATCAGTCTCCTAATTATTTCGAGCGGTATATTTAAGGCCTGTGCACTCGCGTCAGGTCGCAATTTCTTTCCGAGCCGGAGCGAGCCAGGCCCCGAGCGTTATTAATGGGAGAAATGAAAAGGCGCGCACACGAATACTTCGGCCCCGCGGTATGTGGGAGGTAAAGGATATCGCGAAGGTACTGACGAAGGTAGAGGTCGTAGATGAAGTTGGACGAGACGCGGAAGGAGGACGAGAGGAAAGCGGAGAAGAGTGGAGGTAGGAGGGGGTGGTAGCAGCGATGGGCCAGGAGTAGCGTGGGTTTGGGGGGCGGTCCGGGACGAGTCAAGGGGTTGGAAAAGGGGCGACTCCGGCAGTCAGCGGGTTCAAGCCGCGCGGAGCGGGTGTTCCGTGTGCGTTGGCATCGCCGTTCCGGGGTGATAACGTCGCGTGAAGAATGTGACCCCGTCCTCGGCCGCGTCGTCGGATCACGTGTTAATCAGCCGCGGACAGTTCACGGTTTACGTGATCGCGTTTCTTTCAAGAGTGCACGTCCGACCCCGTGGGCAACGTGTGCTCTTTCTGTGTGCTCTCGTTTTTGTTACCGTGTGACAATGGCGAATCAGTGAAGGTTTGCCAACTAGTGCTCTCGTCTGATCTACCCGTAACACCGTGGCACGTGATAATTGACGGAATTGTGGCTGACACAGTGCGTGGTCCTGTGAAAGGATTAACAACTTCTATACACGGTTCATCGATCCCATAGAAGATGAATTTACATTGTGAAACGCATCGCGGAGAGGAAATATTTGGATTACGAAATTGTTCCGGTTAATAGCCTCTCGGAGATGAATTTTTTTCGGAATTCGTCGTTCCACTGTAACCCGGTTATACATCGTTTCGCCAAACATTTGCGCACCCTTCCACGGGTTTTCGCTATTTTTTTCTACCCTACGAATGGACTCGTTCGCTTTTGAGCTTATCAAGTGTATAAACCTGTCCCGGTGAACGGTACGGATTGAAAAACTTTTTCATACGTCACGTCATGTTCGCGTTAAATCCCCTACCCTGTTAAACGATTTCACGAAAGCGCACGAACACGATGAATCGTAACAAGCGATTCGACGTTTTTTTATTCAGACCTCGATGAACAACTTATCACGTGCGCTACCTTGGACTGGCCGCTTGAAGTGGACTCTGTACTGTTTTCATGAAAAATGTACCGCGATCTGACTCACTTGTCAATTTGAATGCACTTGATCTTCAAAGACATAAATTATTCGTATCGACTCACGGTGCCGGTGAAACGGTTTAACCACGGTCGAGTAACCGCCGCCGTCTCCTTCGCCGGTTCAACGGTTTGGCGTTATTATTACGCGTGGTCAACAATGTTGGTCGATCTGTAACGGTTAATTGCGGATTTGCCTATTACTACAGCGCCGCGATGGCTCATTGAATAGATGTTACACGAGCTAATATTTACAAAGCACGGAACGTCCGGGCACGAGGGACAATTAATCTCGCGAAGGGTCATTCGCAGTAACCTCGAAATACGCGTGCTTGCTGTATACATTTTCGAAGCGACGCGAAACTTTTTTAATTCGGCCAATTTCGAAACGAACTTTTTTCATCGCGCGCAATAAAATCCGAATTATTCGGTAATTAAAACGCGGAAAAATTCTTCCTGTCATTGACTCGGCTAACAAGACGAAAAAAAAACACATTTTCCCCGGTACACGTAACTGACTGACAATGAGAAAAACGAATCTCGTTTTTCGGGTGAATCGGTACGAAACACAAATTAATAAACCGCTCGATGAATCATCGAGTTTCGATGCGAATTTTGAACAGGCCTAATTAAATTGTACAACCGCGGAAATCTACACGCCGGTGTGATCTATAATTGAGGCAGAATTTCGTCGCGGCGTAGAGGTTGTCGTGTCGCGGGATCGAGTAATAGCAGCTGGAAAACAGGCGGGGAAAAATGTAAATAATCGATCGCAATTAACTTGTTGACAGGTGTTCGGCGTTCACGCCGCAAATCAAATGCGTGCGTCTGGTAAAGGCGGATCAGTCACGTGTGCGTGTTTGGCATCGTGAGTGCATTCGACTGCGACTGTTTCCCATACAGCTGCGCGGCCTACCTCCCGGTAAAATCGTGTTAGCTATAATTCGAATCAACACTGTTTCCACGCTACAATCGTCTGCTCGCATGTTCGATTAAAGAGTTTCGCTCGAACGTTTCGGACAATAAACCCTTCGGGTTCATTATTTAACGGCGAGCCCGGTGTATCAGTTCGTCGTATATCAGTTTTATCGGTCACTAATATCGCGGCTTCGTATAATAAAACAATCTCTTTACACGTGTCCGTTGAATCGGAGCGGAGATAATAATTTCAATTCGGGCGCTATCGATTCGCGTCCGTAAAAGTTCGCCGCAGAATCACTGGCATTCGGGAATATAAAAAAATGTTCGGCTCGAGGAAGCGAACGCGTCCTAGGTACGGCGAACTGGATAACGATATTAGCTTCTACGCACTGAAAATGAACTCCGTCTGCTAGAGGTTTCTGACATGGATAAAACTCGATAATTGTAATCGGATTAACGAATGGAAGTCTATATACGTAATTTTCGGCGGACATTTCCCTTGAACCGCGGGTTTAATTATCGCGCAGGAAATTAGAAATTGGACTACATTTTTAGCCCCGCCGGTTATACCCTCGAATTCCCAGCGGTCGTGTCAGTCGATGGTAAGGTGGCGTCGGTCGTAAAAGTTTCACCGTCGAGAGAGAGAGATATACGGCCCTCGAATCCGCAATTAAAATCGGTCGAAATTCCGACAGATAGCTTGGCCACGACGTACTTCACCGCGTTGGTTGATTAGAAAGGACAGCGGGTTGGGAATGGTTGAAGAACGAATAGAATTCCGTCAGCGGCATTGAAAGGAGTTTTATTTTTTAACGAGTGAACTGAGACGGTCGGCCGGTGATCGATCCGTGTATTCGCCTCGCATAATAGCGGGTGCCCGGATTCAATTTGTCCCGACGGTAAGGGATCCATCGGTCTCATCGATCCGCGGCCGGGACAACACGTTTCGTCATCGAATTGACGCTATGCGCTCGCGATCGGACGGATGCGGCTGTTCCGGCACCGGTGAAGGATCGTCGAGTGGATCACCGAATCGACAGGGGAGAGTAGGCTTGCTCCGTTGAGTACCAACGGGGAGCTACGGCAACACTCTGTTACGCGTTACCGGCGGCGCCGGTTCGGTGTTAATTAGCAGACATGTACGCCCACGTGCACGGTGATAACGGCATGTGCTGTTACCTGCCCACCGTGCTCTACCTTGAGCGATACCGTAAGTTTCTTCATCGTCCATATAACTTCACATAAACACATCATATACGATAAAATCGAAGTTACTTTGCATGTTTTTTTCTTCTGGACGATAATTAGCAACATAAGTTGTTATTTTTTACGCGGAGGAGTTTCGGTTTGAAACGTTTATAGTTCCCTTAAGCGTCGACCGCTACATCGCACGGGCGTATTAGTTTCAGAATGGCTAGATTAGCGTTATTTTAAGGCCGAACGGGCTGGTAAACGAGCCGACGGGACATAACGGACGTTAACACCGAGCCGAAAACTTATTTAGGGAAAAGATAGCGAAAGGTTTTTGCATAATGAAGCAGTTAAACCTACGATCTTCTTTAACGCGGCGCGGAGTTAGCACTGGCGGAGCCGAGCGGAGCGGGTAAATGTTATGGCTCGGTAATCGAATAAACGGAGCGGCGAACCGAGCTTGTTTATGCCCCTTCGTGCAACTTACCGGGGAATTTACTTTCTCATTGCGGGTGGCTCGTTGCTGCATCGCGCGATCGCGTGCGAGCTGATTGATAATTTATTCGAAACATGTATATCCCACCCCACGTTGACTTTTTTTTTTATCGTGAGACCCAGCTAAGCTATAAAAATCCGATCCATCTTTTTCGCGATCGATCTCTTTCGCTCGCAGCAAATTTCCATCGGGACGGTAGCTAATGCGCTCGGTATATAATTGTGATTTTATTTTACGAGTAAATTGATTGGAAAAAAATCGTGAAAAATTGTTGCTCGAAAATGTGAGCTTCTAAAAATTGAACGGTATTCATTGACAGAGCGTCAACCTATAGCATTTTTTATCTATTCTGATTTTTATCACCCAGTTCCCTTTGAAATTTAATAAAAATAATGGAACGGAGACGGGAGGCGGATTGCCATTGGATTTTTGCTGAGTTTCAACAATACTGTTATTGACGTTCGATGATTTATTTGGAAGCCGTGATCTGTAACAAGAGCGGCAACGACGACAATTAAAATATCGAAATTTAATATACGCCAGCTCATCCAGTAACAGTATACACATGTTGCGTTGGAGAAAAAAAATATCCGGAGCATCGACTTCCTGGCTTTATTTCGTCGATCGATTTTAACTACTACCAAATCTGTTCGCAATTAAAGTAGGAATGTACCATTAATTGGCGGGGAACTTCCATTATCTTTTCATTTGGCTTGACCTATCCGACCGCGGGAGCTGGGCGGGAATTTTGTCCATCGGTCATCGTTCGCCAAACTCAATTTTGATAGAATGAGTTTGCAAATGGAACTGAATTTTGACGGCGAAGTGTACGACGGTGAAGTAGGAAATGTTTACGGAAAATATTTTAGGGGCCGACGTTTGTTTTTACGGTATTTTCAATGGCCCACGGCGACCTGATACCGAGATTATCGTGGTTTCCCGCGATAGTTGCTTCCAGACGAGCGGTCACGTGGGCGGAGGAATCGTTTCAGCTGTCGTGGGCAGAATGGAGATTAAATTGGCACTGTTTGCACGATCGCCTTCGGCATCCAGTTCCTACTATTCTTTATTATCATTACCTACACTGTCAGCCAAAATTTTCCTATCACTTCTTGCGTTGCTCGTACTCGTGGACGAAATTCCTCCGATGAGGTTACGGTAGCATAATCAGTTTTGATCTAGTGAAATACGCAAGATGATTCATGCAACGTAAAAAGTTTGACATCTTTTACACGGTACTTCGGGCGAGTAAGTTGCGCGGACGACTGTTGCTGTTTCTACTTGATATCACAGGAAGTAATATTTTGAGAGCGTGAATACGTTTAACATTTACCGGATTGTAAAATGCGTATAATGCGTTCGTTCGCGTTCACATTCGCACGAGATATGGAATGGTAAATTACGGATGCGTCACGGGCTGAAGACGGATGCAAATGTACCAGCCGGAAGTGTACCAAGGCGAACGAATGAGTTAGATAATAGAAGGAGAAAAGTGAGGGCGAGCTGGAAGGTGGGTGGCGGAGCGAGGTGAGTGAGGGAAGCGTCAAGTGAAAAAGCGGACTGGACGTCATGAATCCGTTTTTCTCCCGCGACAGCGGTAACGTGCAAAACTTTACTCGCGAGAAACGTAAAATTTCTCGTCCGCTTGTAAGAACGTCGGTATTCATCTCCCTTACCAAGCTTCTCCGTTTCTGACATTACACTTCCGCTCGCGTTACTTCTTCTCGAGACGAGCGAGCCGTTAATCGATTACGATGTTGGAACTTAATTTTTCGAAACAATTAGTATGGCTGCTGCGCGAAACTTATTACTGCAGCCTACGTCCGAGCAGGATTTAAAAACGCTTTCCAATCTCGTCCGGCGAGTGACAAGCAGCGTTCGGTGTTTAAAAGTTTGCATAGTTCGTGATTCTGACGAAAATTGTCACGGAACTTCGTTGCCCTCTTGTTATTTTCTTTTTTCACCTTACTCGCGAACCCTCGCGAAATTGGTTTTTAAGTATTCGGGAAGGTTTTGTCGTCGCTCACGGGATAAATGTACGAGAAGAAGTGGCACGGAATATTAAAGAGAATGGAATTACCTTTTTTATCTCGACTTAACGTCGGCCTATCGAGCACCCAAGGAAATTTATTACCTTTAATTTCTCCCTTCTTCGTTCCTTCCACGGCTGAAAGGTTTGATATTTTCTTCGGATTTTTATCCACGGTCTAAGAATTACTTACGCTCGATAAAGGTGGCTGTCTATCAGATAGATTCTCTACGTGAGAATACCTTTTGAATGTTTTAATACCTGGCATTGTACGACACGTTAAAAGAACGTAGAAAAGTATTCGTTCTTCAGTGATAACTTTTATCCACGTGCGATTAGTGTGAGGCTGACATGTGCTCGTTGTTTAATTAATGGGTTTATCCAATTTTTTTGTATCCACATACCGAGACTTTTTTAATCAAAAGAAATGGAGTTTAAATAGAAACAGCGGAACAAACAACATTAAAACGAATAATATATTACGTAGAATTTACTGCAAATCTGTTGGACCCAAGTTTATCTCCGATTCCATTCAGACATGAAATAACTCTATTCCCTTCTATCCAAATATCTTGCTCTAAACAAGCTTCATCGTTATACAATCAAAGAACGTAAATATCGATTTCCTGGTTTATTTGTTTTGTTTGGACAAAAAAACCGATACGTTTTTCCAATTTTTCGTTTCGGACACGTACTCCCGCGAACGTGTGTCATGTAAAGCAGTCGGCACTTCGTGGAAAAACAAATTTGCCGGATTTCGATGCGTCTCCTAGTCACGTTCGGTTGCATTTGTCTTACGAACGTATGTGCGGCGTGCACCCATCGCGCACGCCGTACGATGGAACTGAGGATCCAATTATTCGAAATTTCCATAATTCTCGAAACTACAAGCCCCGGTTGTATTCCCGTACACCGTAAATTTGGAAAATCTGTATTCCGCTGTTTCCCTTGTTTATCTTGCGCACCAGACGCCCGAGCAGCTGGGGTAATATGATGGCCCGGATTAAACGGTGTCTCGCGAGTTCTCGCGCAACTTCGAACGGATTCACGTCTATAAGCTTCTCGCGGGAGCTTTATCTCTTTCGTTAGTCGTCACCTATTATCGACTTAATTCAACTGCTATTGATTCCTATGCCACTGGTTAACCACGCGAAATTCCTTACGTATCGTTATCAGCACTCATGGAGGACAAAATATTTAATGATGTCAATTTAAAAAATGAAATTTCACTTATAACTGTTGGCTGCTACGTGAAATAATATCTGGAAGATTCAAACTTCGAATATTATTCGTGAAACGATAATTCAGAGCTGCGGTGGCGCGGAATGATTCGTCGTTTTCCGCGTGGAATTTACGATGATATTTAGGGGGTCGGAGTTCCTTTAGATGCGTGCACCGTATATCCAAACGGGGATGTCATGGATCATCGGTCATGGGGACGGTTTCAACCGCTATTTTTCATAGGGTTTCGAAATGACAACCATCGTACCATTTACCTTTTATACCCGCTTTCATGAAACATGATAAATGTCCCGGTTCCGCGCGGCATCGCATAGACTTAACCTCGAAGAATATTTCCCTCTGCTTGCCGGACCCGCCGCGAGGAATCTGTATAATTCTCGGTTCGCGATTCGAAATGATACGTCATTTTGACGAACGGACCTTAACGAGAACACTTGAACGTTCCGACGTTGCAAATTCGTAAATATCTGTTTTTTTTTTCCCCAGAAGAGTAATGAATCCGTTATTTGTCCATGTTTATTCATAGGCTTGGATTTACTTTCACAATCAATTTTCACTGTCAGATTTCGATTAATTTTACTGCCCAACGTTTACCGTGGAAAGCAAGACGGATCTTACAAATTAATATCGTCGATGTTCAACCGTCCTGTCATCGTCGCTGATAGTGGACGTACGTCGTCGCTGTGACAGGAGTACGGCCGGTAATTCACTTCGATAATTAGCGTACTTTAATTAGACGCACGGAGGGCGGTCCTTTAATTATTGCGTGCGAACTGTGTCACCGGCGCACGTGCTAATGAGTGACGAAAATAATAGCTCGCCGAGTCTCCGTCCGTCCGCTTCCGTCGCTGCGTCGTTAGCTCTTAAAACGGTTCCTGAATTACGAGGCCAGTCGGAATTTCCGCGTCTTCCCACATCTTATGCATTCCTGCGCGAACGTTACCGATGGACACTTCCTCGCTCTAAACTCGTTACCATCTAGAAAATAGTCGACTTAAATTCGTTCCGTTCATTAATAATTTCCGCGATGAAGAAACGTGAAAATGAATTAGGAAATTGAAAAAAGAAATAGACACGGGCAAATTTATGTTTCCATAATCCAATACTATTCTTACCACGGTTCTTATCCTTCTCAAGGAATCGCCTTTGCGCTTTGATTAAAAATCCGGCGGCCGGAAACTTCGTGTTTCCAGTTGTGTAGCTTTCTTAATTAAGTCCTTTGAATTTTCCCTCCCTCGAAGAAAGAATTTTGAATTTCACACCGTAAACAGAAGTGAAATGAAACTCGTCTCGGGGAACTCGGCCACACGGAACGGTGAATCGCGTTTTACGAGCAGCCGGGGTGTCAACTCTTGGAGGCCCGACCGAAATTATGCTCGCTGAGAAAAAAACAGGGGGGGTTTGAATATTAATTATCAGGTAATCGCGTGCGAGGGACGTTCCAAGCTAAAGAGTTGTCGCCGCCGCCGCTTAAAATCATAAAGCGGCGAAGATAAATGGTCCCGGCTCGCGTAGTTTCATCGCTGTTCGCCAAGGCGGATGACTTACCCATTGCCCTCTTATGATCCCGAGAAATTTCACTCCTTATTGCTCGAACCTGGAACCTACGCTCGGCTGCGTGAAATTACGAGCAACTATACACCAGCGACGACAGAGTTTTCGCTTCTGCGCCAGAATAAACAACCCTGCTGTGCATTTTGCCTCATTTCGCTTGAATGCATACAACCGTGCCCGGTTCTCATTAGTCAACTTACTCAAGTCGCGCACGCTTCACTTCAAGCCTCTCGACTTCGCGTAAGAATGTATGGTGAGGACTCGGAAGAATAAGTTGAAATGCTCGAAGTCGCGCGAGCGGTTTTCGATTCAAAAAGCGTGACAACAGCGTAACAATCTCGATCTCGCCCCTTTGAAACGTAAAGGTTTAAGGAAACAGCGCGGTCGTTGTTTACTTTCGCGAGAACTCTCATCCACGATGAACGGGAAAAGTAAAGTTTATAAGCTCGCGCGTTTCCAGGAGCCAGTTAAACTAGCGTACGTGTAAATTTCTCGCGGCAACGTTGTCGGCGGCTGAATTTTACGACTTACGTACCTATAACGCATCGCATTGCGCGGCATAAAGCGCGCCCGTACATTCCTGTAAAGGGGTAACCCGGCTAGTTTTTTTCGTTTACGCGTAAACCGGTTTTCTCGCTTTTTACAGCATACGCGGGACGACGCGAAAATGAAACGCTAGTTACGCGCAGCCGTATCGTATTTTTTGTTTTTTTTTGCTCCCGAAGAAATCAAAGCGTCCCTTTGAACATTTTACGTCGATGGAAAGGGCCTTTGATATTTCATGCGTTACCTCATATATTTTATCGTTACATTTATTACTAGTCGTCGTGTATCTTATCGATTCGATCGCGAGAGTGAATGCGGTTTAATTTCGATTAAATTCGTCAGGTTTATTTCCGAAGGTATATCGTGGTAATTATTCGTATGCAGTAGTACGGTAAAAAATGTCACTAGTTAAAACCATACGTTTTTGTACCGCGAACTTGTTAATTTCGAGTATTTCCTGGGAAAAGAAATGGCTACGATTGTTCTGGGAGAAGTCAAAGGTTGCTACCCGAACAGTGGGCATTTACTGGTAATTGGCCTTTCAGTATCCCCGTTTAATAGAACTGTTAATGATAATTAGCTCGGTTCGTTGGCAAGATCCGGCCAGTTACCTGGGAAATCATTTCCGTTAAAGCCGTGTTCCCTGCTCCTCTACCCGCCTTCTGGCCCGCAACTACGCAGCACCGTTCTTTATCCTCGATTACATTATATAATAGATACGTTCAATGCTCGGTAATTCCTGATTCGCCAAATTGTTCGTTTATCCTGCATTCACCGCGCTTTAGTCCGCAGCGTCGCTTTAAATATCCCCGCACGAATTCGATAATCGCCCCGCCGGGAATGTCATTAACAAGGCGCTCATTAAAGTCGACGTTTCACTAACGAGACGAGACTTTTGATGTACCTTCAACCGAGCGTGGCGCGGCGATTTTAATTGCTGTATCACACCGGCACGATGCCTAACAGCTTAATTAACGATCCGTGGGACGTTTATCGCCGGAGCTGGCCACGTCACTGGCCGAGCCGTTGCATCGACGAGATTTTATGCCGACGTAAAACGGAGTTACGACGCGACTCACTTTCGCGCGATTAATCGAATCACCAGTCACGTGACAACGATCCGTTTTACGGGCCGCGTAAGGATCCCCCGGATTCGGAGTGCATTTAACTCCAGATCCGGGGCGGAAACGATGTCCGTCGATCAGTACACGGAGTCGAAGAATCCGTCGAGTGGGAAGCGGCCGGGTCGATAAGTAACCGTCGAACGAACCAACAATGAGCGGAGTCATGAAAATTCGCATTACCATCGACCGGGGACATTTATATCGTTGTTTGCGCGATTCCATCCGGCTGGTATAGTCAGTTCCGAACAAAAGAGAGGTGGGTCCGTCGGAAGGCGAATGTACCGAACGGAACGGGCAAAAGCCTGATTGATCCTCTTTCTGCGACTTGGAGATTCGCCGAAGAAGTAGTACGAATCAACAAGTGCGCCGACGACGACGGACCGACGACCACTCATCCGGCCATCGTGGTCCTCGTCTAAAGTCTAAACTGTCCGGAAAGGAAATCGTCGAGATGATCTGCAGATTTCCAACAATGCTTCTTTTCATGTCTGCCTCGACGGTTGCGGGAGAAATAGATTGTCAACGGTGACGGATTCCACGGGCTCTCGCTCGAACAGCGACCGAGAATGATTCGATGTTTCCCACGGTATTGTAACTCCGGTCGAGGATCTTAAGAATTGGTCCGCGTAATGCTTTTTCAATGTAATGTTTGAGCCGATTATAGGGCGGAATGTTAGGATATTACAACGGGAGGATTCTCTTTAGCATATAGTAGTGCTTTTGATAGTTAGGATAGAGTAGTGGAATACTCGAGTGCCGCGCTATCCCCGTTGATGGCCCATTGGTATTTCCTTTGTTCTTTTGCGAATCCGCGGTGAATGCATATGGGATTCTAAAGTAGTTCGCTCCGTTCTTATGGCACCGCTATTACGCTTCCATACGCCAACAATAGACGTTTCTTACACACGCAGCCGAGCAGCCGGCGAGAGAAAATGGCGAGAAAATAGCCTGCAGATGTTCATCGATTCGTTCCTGTATTTTAGCCATTTTTTTCAACTCGCTTCTGTTTTTTTTTTGTTCCACCGCCCGTTTCTTTTAATGAAAAACGATTTTTCCGCCATGAACCTAGGAACGCGATGGTGAATTCTCAGCGCGGCAGTTACTCGTTGTTACCCTTCCTCCCTCTTTATTCTCTTTTTTACAAAGTAAAAAAATTTCACGTACGCGACGTCCCCGCTGCCGTTCTGCGCCAGATATCAGATGCACCTGTGCGTCTATGCGTCTTTTATTTCGCGAAATTTTATGCATGTTCCACGTTACCCGTCGCTCCGTGTTCCGCTTATGTGCTTCGGCGAAAACAGACGCCTACGTGCGCGTTTTAATACGAATCGACATCAGGCACATCCGATGATTTGCGCAACGCGAAAGAAAATTGAGTGGAGTTTAAATTTTATATCAGATTTAATCATTCCCGATTGACTAAAAAATCCTCTTCATATTTAATTGACCGACGAACTTACGGCTTACGAAACATTTATTTTTCAGAGGCTCACAGAGCACTGGAGTTGCTGGAGGATTATCACGCGAAGCTGACTAGGCCACAGGACAAGCAACTGCGATTGGCCATTGAGCGAGTCATACGGATCTTCAAGAGCAGACTCTTCCAGGCGCTGTTGGGTGAGTGTTTCGGCCATGAAAATATTCTCATTAAGTAGTATATCTCCGGGAATTTTTCCGTTTCGCGTTACCAGCTGCCGTGAAAACGGCAGGGCGTGCCTGGCCGTTCGAAAATCCGAAAAATTCCGACGATTCATCTAGTCAAGGATTCAAAGAGCGGCCCGCGTCCCGTTTCTCTATGCCGCTCTGTCTCATCTTATTTATTGGAACTGGCACGTTGCCTCTCGAACGTTTCTCGCGCCATTGTTATGCGGAATAAAGCGGCTATACGAGCGCGATTCATTCCGTTCGGATCCTCCGCGAAGGCTCGCCCGAAAATTTTGCACGAAGGAAAAACGAGAGGCAGCTTCTGACCATGTTTCTGCTTAATTTTACCATTTTTGTAAATCCCCCTGAATACGTAATGCACAATGGCTTAGGTTTTTTGCACCGTGCGAGATATCTGATTTACCTGTAAACTGTTTACTGTGCGCAGTATCGCAAGAATTTTCAATTACGCGATGCACAAACGCGCCGCGTAATATTTAACAGAAATTCCAGTGATATCGCGAGTTCGGCTATCGCCAGAATAGTTTTAAAACACGGTTTACCTCGGCCAGTGGGAACCGCGCGACTTCACACGGAGCAGATCGTCCTGTTCGAGGGTCGCTCGTTGTACATAATACGTTTCCGCGTACAGTAGATTAGTTCACGGTTGCATCTGCGACTGTGTCCCGTGCAGAGCCTTCGCCTGCTACCACTGATAACCCCGAACATCCCAGCCTTGGGAGTTCCATCGGTGACGTGGACAATGGCCACAAGATTACGCGTCATATCAAACCGCGCTAAGTACTTAACGTGATTAGGATATCCCACGGCGACGGTAAAATTAACCTCTTGCTGAATTAATCTCAACGTGAATTAAATATTTTGTAATTACTTTTTTACCCGAACCGTCTCTGACCAAGTCAGTTTCCTTATAAAATGAAATAGTTTCGAAACTTAATTATAAGCTCTAACGGTGAAATTGAAAATTTCCAGAGCGTAAAAGTCTGATTAGCATCTCGATGCCACGGTAAATGAGGGGAAATATTCTTTAGCTATTTCTTAAATTTAGGATACACTTCGCGCGGATCTTATGAATAGGCCAGCTAGTTTTCCCGTGCATACATTCTTAATTCAGCCGGCAGTCTCATTGCCCCTATCGAGGCAAGGAAAACCTCCCCAGCTGCAAACACAATTCGGGCTGGGTTGCACCTGGCCGTTAACTAAATTAGAAGCAGGGAGGAACTTTGAATTTCCTATTTTAATTAGTTTTTCTTCGGCGAATTTTCCCCGGCTGTAATTACGCGCTTCGATCGCCGATAACTCCGCCCTTTATTGCCGTAATATAGGAGTTCTCAAGTGGGCAACATTCTAATTAATGATTCGAAGGAGATTGCCACGACGACAATATCGTATCGTTGTCCGCATACCGTAGTTTCCTGGTCAATGCCCACAAGATTACGCGTCACGTTGGCAACGCTAAGTACGTAACAAGGTTACAATTTAGAACTAAGCACGTAACCGTGCTATAGGCTGAACTTGGGGGGGTGGAAGTTTGTGCTCGACGGAATAAAGGCCGCCGACTCAAACTGACGACGTTTGAGCCCCGATTAGCAGCGATTGTGCTCAGATTAGGTACTGTGTTCAACCGGCCGACGTTTAATTACAAAATTATTGCCGACGCGAAAAATAGAGGTATTAAAGAAAGTTATTTCTCGCCCGGAGAAGTATCAATTCGAATAATAATAATTCTGTTACTTGTCTGGTTTCAAATTAATTTACCGGGTAAGTCTGGATAATTGCATTACAACCTCAGTCACAGCTCGGTAGTTTCGCGTTATTTAATTTTCTTGAAATGAAACAACACGATCTTAATTATATTTAACGCTGTCTCGTGTAACTGCAGCAGAATTCTTCTCGGCGACGTGACCTTTTTTTTTTAAACCACTGCGATGAAAGTGCGTCGACTGTTTTTGGGCATTTATAAAATTATCTATAAGGGGATCTCCAGTATTTTCGTTTCACGCTCGAACGATTCGATTACCGGATAGGTTCGCACGTCTCTGAGAGCGAATTTCCGTCGGGTTTGTCAAAGACACATGACGACGGCGGGCTCGTGAAGGTTCCTTTGGTCAGCAAGCTCGGCGACGATTCGAGTGGCAGGCACGGCCATTTTGGACGAGTTTAAATTCTCGAGTGGCCTTGGACGAGTGCACTCAATTTATCGTTCTCTCACCCCCTTCGCTCGCCCGCTCGGCCCGCTTAACCTTCCCCCCGCCCCCAGCTTCGCGACCTTCTTTCTCCACTCGTTATCGCCGGCATCAGCTTCCCAGCGATTATCCAGATGGATCGTGAATCGGTGAGCCTGAAAATCGTACGGATGAAAAAGTGTATTTCAATCGGAAAAGTCTCGAGTGGAGAAGAGAGATCGATGTCTGATGAATAAACATCTGGACGAGGTAACAGGAATTCTCTCGCGAGTCGAGAGTTAAAGGAAACTTCGTGAAGTTAACTATCGCGTCTTGAGAGACAGTTCCGATACCCGGCGTACCTAATGCCTTTCACTGGCCTCACGAATCTTTTTCGCCTGATAGGAGAGTCCGAAATCCAGATTGCGAACTTAAGCACAGGTGGCTAGGTTGTTTCCCTCTGTTCGTTTTGTTCCTCAAATCCTCTGGAAACGAGGCACCCTTACTCCCATTTTACTGTTGGTCCGGATTTTGGTTTTCCCATAGATTTTATCTTCCTAAATTATGCTGAAAGTTTTCACGAAAATTCGTAACGATTTCGAAACGGAATTTGATTCAAATAATGAACGTATCGTGTCGCTGGAAATTCGCATTGCTCGAAACAGCGGGAACCGAAACTCTCCAATTTCTATTTGAGATTCGAACAATGGGTGCGTGAATCATACATGGAAGGAGATATTTGCGAACGACGTAAATTTGCAAGACCCGTTGGGTGCATCTTGTACACTCCACTGTGTTTCGGCGCAACATGCACGCGAAACGCGGTCGCGATGCACTATTTTACACCCCGCTGGCGAATGCGTCGGACGTAACGTTACAAAACACGACCGACTGACAAATCCCCGTTACGCCCGCGTCCCCATCCGCTCACTTGTTCCACCGGCACTGTTTTGACCATCAAAACTTTTTTATCGCCGAGATTTGATCTATCGGACGCACACTTCGTACCGTAATTTACGTAAGACCAAGAAGAATTTAATCAATATATTAGGACCTTGAATAAGTTCTCGCTGTTTTTGCAGAAATGGTAGTAGCGGTACTCCGTGCATGGAATTTCAAATGGTAACGCACATTCAAGGAATTACTGTATCTAACCTTAAATTTCAGTGTACGGTAGTTCACTTTAGTTTAACAAAAGTAATTATTTATTAAATCTGAAAATGTCCATTTTTGTGCCGAATGAAGTGTATTTTCGGGGAATTTTATTGCGCT
>SHCU01000013.1:796596-817106 GCA_004307685.1 Ceratina australensis
GGGCAATAATTCCGCGATCGAACAGTGCGTTCGTCCTTTATTTTTTGCGCGTCCCTTCTCTCAACAAACATTCCAATAAATTTATTTCCTTCCACTCCCGACAGCCAGGATTATTTTTATCCGTGGCCCCGGGATAAATAAACCGGCATTCAATTAAACGAATCGATTCATAATTAAAGTTACTAAGGCGCTTAATGAAATTCGATAATTTCCCGGCTGATTGGTAAGTTTACTGCGGCAGGACGCGAACCGCGAAAATCGGGTTACCGCGTTTTATTTGTCTGGACAAAACCAGCGGATTCTACTTACTCACCCGAGTTCTCAGTTTTCACGCCAGATTAAGAAGTATGGAGCCATTCTTCTTGTCCGATCACGAATAATTTTTCCCTTTGGGTAACCAGAAACGGGGTCATTCTGCTTGGCTGACCATGCCGGTCTGGTTCCACTTGTCCCCTCGTTCAAGAATCATTTCTCATGGCTGACTACGTACGAACTTAGTTCCTTCGTCTGACCCGAGCGGTCTTACAAATTGATCACCTCTACTAATACTCCGCTAACTTCACTTGTAGGAACCTTAATAATAGAATTTTTACGCGGCCACTTTATCCACCAAAATCTTTATTTATCCCGTTCTGTCCGACGTCACAAATTTTAACGCGCCGTTTAACACCCATTATTTTATGGACTTTGCCGAGGTTATCGCGTTACCGGTATTATGGATTAATAAACTAGCCGATAATCCACTCGATCTCGGTAATAGAGCATAAGTATCGATAATCAGATGAAACGGCCGCGAAACGACAAACTCTATATCGCGGAACGCGTTAACTATGCGTTAAACAGACTAACTTATCGTTACTAACCAACTTAATCGCACGTGAAACGGTGCGAACCAGATATACTAACGTTCCATTTGCCTCGGAATTACAGTAAGATCCGATTATTCAATTACACGTGGCTAATCAATTAACCATCAAATAATCATTGTTACATCAAATTAATAACCATTAAGTACCATTTCATTTGATAATTTTACCTCGTAATAAATCCTCACTAATTTCAACAAAAAAGAATACTTTACTCTTATTAGTTTCTTACATCTGATGAAATTTTCGTCTGCCATATTGTCATATTGTCATATTGTCATCGCTTCAACAGTAGATTTGACAATACGAACTCAATTGTACGTTATCAATGGACCGTACTTGATTAGTAAGCCCCATGATAATTTTCCATCGCGACCGATGACTGCGTAGGCGCGGTAGAACTCGTGAGCATGCTTCACGCTCTGTCGTGCATGAGCTCCATCCCAGAGCTATAGCTAATTGTTCGTGTTCCAGGGTAGTTCGGAACTCGTTACCGGTTTAAGCAAACGGAGAAGTGGCAGTTTAGAAATTTCTCTCAGTTGAATACTATCATACAGTCCATTCAGGAAGAAGTTTCAGGGTAACCACGATTATCTTACTTCGCTGTGTCCTCAACCAAAATCTTATTGCCCATAACTTTAATGTCGCCGTGAATTTAATACTTCCACTTCTCTCTGTTTCCTAAGTGAAACCGTACTACGTGACGTAGTATTGCGTCCAGGAATGTCATACACAGCGAGGTGTTAAGACAGTTATTAAGTTCCCTCGAAACGTATTTGTTCTCATCGTCGTCGCGCCAATCAGCAGGTATCGGAGCCGATAAAGGGAACGACGAGAATTTTCGTTCGATACGCGGATAAAAATCGCGGGTATAGGAAACCCCGCGTCATAAATATGCAGTCGCAAACGGCGGATCGCCATAGCGGGTAAGCCTCGGGCGCGGTTACAGACCGAAGTAGAAACTGTCGAGATTCAAATCCGCGTGAAGGCTTCCCCGGGAATTTCTTTCGAGTCGTTAGGAACGAATCTTTCCCTATTCTTTCCTCCTTTCGCTTCGCGAACGACCACGATTGCCTTGAAAGCCGGTTGTACGGAAGAGTAGATTCCGCAAATGTTCACGCATATATTTCTTGCTTACGATTATGTCCGACTAGCTTTTTGAGAAAAAGTTTAACAGAGATCGGACCGACCTACCTAGGATTTTTTCAAATTATCCTCGATACGAAATTGTCTCCGTTTGCATCCCCTTTACAAAATACGGGAGCATTCAAATTCATTGTCATTCGCGTGTAAGGGACTGATACTGATTGCAATTTTCCCAAATATTGTTTTAATTGACTTAGAGCCATTAATTTAACAATACATGGCTGATTGGTCCGCGTGATGAGCGAGGGCTATTATTGAGATAGGGTAGGGTCTGGATAGAGCGTTCAATTCTGCGGCTTTTATGACGCTTCAACTTTCGCTAGCGTTGTCTTTGTTACCATCATTATTTTAAATGGCCAGCCGCCTCTTCTATGAAGCGTACAATCTAGTTTAATGACGAGCACAATTTAATAGCATCATTATCCGTTAATATTTGATCGTTGAATAATATTCTGTTACCAAATTTCATGAAATTTCACTGTGCCCGATTAAACAGATATCAGTAGTATTTAATACCAGATAATATGATAGCGTTAACGTTCTCTATTTACGATTACCAACCGCGGATTTCTCGAAGCAAGACGAACGAATCTATCGCTGGGAACCGTATCTGCGGCATGCTCTTATCAGTATATATCAAAAGCACGCCAATTCAATTAGCTTAATTATCTAGTCTCGAAACTGTGAAACTCTCTCAGGTAGATAGTGGTAGCGAGAATGTCTGCTAAACGTAATGTATATATCTAATCGTATCGTGTAAGCGAAGCTGTCTATTTAAATCAGACACTAACTCCCTAAAGAGTGACGCGCTCCGTTCAGTATTCCGTTCGCAAAGGTCTCCCGGACTCTGAACCTCTCTGACTCGTCGAAATTCCATTAAAACGAGCTCACCGTCTAATATTAATCGTTGTATCCCGTCATCCATATTTAACATAAGATATTCAACTATTTTTCCAGTTCTGTTCGGTAACTCCATGTACCTTCGAGTTGCGAACATGTTTTTGTCGAACGCGTCGCGCGAACGGACGTGTAACATCGATAAATCATGCTGCCCTTCCGAGCGAGTGCATGCGAATTTCATGTACTATTCTGAGTAACAACGTACTTCGCGTGCAGCTGCGTGCGTTTTACCTAATTAAAATTTACAAACGCTCGAGAGCCGCGCGAGATCGTTAATCGTCGATACATTATTGGATTAATCTTCCGCAGTAAAAATAAATTTCATGCTTTGAGATTATCAGAGTTCGCCCCGATCACGAAGTTACCATTAATATCTCAGTGTTGCGTGCGAAAATGTGACGCCTGTTTTCTAGGCCGTTGCCCGACTGAGCTATCGAGCCTCGAGGAGGCCCAAAGAGAATCGCTCCGCGAGGGTTCAAACGCGCTCGCCTCGATCTCGTTATACGCGCAGGGATATCGACTCCGGGGTAGTTCTTTCTCTCTCTCTCTCTCGACTTTTTCTCCGCATCACCACCACTCTCTTTCGGTCCTTGTCTTTTTACCTCTCGGTAGAAGCTGCACCATTGGCCACGCGAATGCAACCGGGTAATTCCGGCGCGATTCATCAGAGGTGAAAGCTCTGGTGTGAATAGAGCGGGGGAGCCGTTGAAAAACCGGGGGACGGGAACCGATGGGCTTACGCGGATAGGGAAAAGGAGAGAGCGGCGAGACCGAGAGCGGTCAGAGCATCGGTGAAAAGGGGTCGGACAACGAGGAAAATGAAAAACGGTGCGTCGAAAATAAATGCGGAGCAAAGAGAATATCTACCGGAAACATCCCACGTGAACTGCGGCTATTCTTCGCGGGCATACGCACGCGGGTGGCAACCCTCGCGGGCTACTCTTCATAGCCCGGTGGAAAAATGGCCACATAAATGACCATTGTCTTGTTGCGGTTACAGGGAAATTGCTCGGAACAAGTGGCCATTTTTTTTGTCGGTCCTATCCTTTCTGGACGATACGACGCTACGTTACGACGCGGCACGTTAACTCGATAAACATTTTCGTTCCTGCATTTCAATCTTTCTTCGTCCATTTTATTTTTCGTTCGCGTTACGGCAACGGGGTGGGAATATAATTATGAGGACTTGTAAATATGCAAGAGCGAGACGTTCGTTAGTCCGCGTGGACAAACGGGCGAGTTAATTTCTCCGCAGTGAGAAAAAAAGCAGGAGGAATGATCGCGGCTAACTGTTTTCCGCGATGTCATTCGTATTTGCATGCATTAAATCGGCTGGGTAATGGATTTTTTTCAGTGCTCCCATTGTGCGTATAATTTTTTGTTCCTGGTCGGAATAAAAGCTGCAGCCGAGAGCAGGAATGCAGTTCCTCTTTAATAAATCTTCAATCCATCGACAGTTTCCGCTCCCAATGTCGCGTACCTCCGCGGCGTAACAACTGCGGTGCATACTCCGTGTTTATTATCTGACTAGGCGAAGCGAAAAATCCAAGGGCGGAGGACGGCCCTCCGGGTGCGACGCACGGTTTAATTCGCACAATTTTTATCGTCATTGCGGACCATTTACCGATGGAATGAAATTGCTCCCGCGTGCAACGGACTCATCCCATTTCCGTCAAAAACATCTCCAATCTCTTGTAAATTACCCTGACTGTTCCTCTCTTTTTTTTTATCCAGCGAGAAGGGAACGAGCGTTTTATTGGGCTATTGTATTCTCGTAAGCGAACATCGTAAAACATTTTATGAAAAGGTGTTCCGTGTTGCGTGTTCCCGTAATTTGTATCGCACGATTTTAAATCCGCTCGCGTTGCGCCTGAACACGAGGGCTCCGGTTGTTTTGCAATTTTTTAAAAAACTGTTCACCCTAGCGTTTATGTAAAAAAGGATATATCGAAAATTAAATTTTATAATGATCTGAGCTCAAAGATAATGTAACAAAAATGTACAACAAAATACATTTAGAAAGGAAGAGCATGCCACCTTATTTGTAGTTATTATAGAACTCAATGCATGTGCTGCCGTAAATTTTCAGAGATGCGGGTTAGAAATGAGAAAAAAGTTAGCAGATATCTCCGGGTATCAAAACTTTGTTCATCAGCCGCGGGTATCGAAGGTAGCCGCACATTCGTCCAACAATCTTTTGAATTCGAACTCGGTTCATATTTCTTTGAGCTCGAATTGGCCACGGTCCCGGTTTTTGTTCTTCCCCGGTCGGGCTCATCGAGTCCAACTTCCGTGGACAAAGTGCCCGGTTCCGGAGGGTCCTAAGAAGGAAGCGCGACAAAGGTCGATGGAAGAAAACACAGTTGCGAGGGAGGCGGGGTTGCCCGTGTAAACGTCGGTTGTACGCGACGGTGTATTGTCCAGGGAAGAAAGTAATAAAGGAAGAGAAGGAGCTGGCGCGGCGTCGGGTTCGTTGGAGGCTACCCCTCCACTCCACCGTGTTACGCTATCCGGGAACTAGCTGACTCGGTTGCGGTGCGTTTAAATCTTGGCAATGGGCTTTGCCCAGCTACCGCTATTTTCCTGGCCACTTTATTACACGGAATACTGTTGGAGCTCGTTAGGGAAAGCTTCGCCCCGTCTCCACCTACGCTCAAACGATGATTCATCCCCCTCGAATTACTTAAGCCATCCTTCGCCGACGTCTCGGATGTCAGATAAGCTAATGGTAATCTCGTAATTATAATTGCCCAAAATTACTGTCCCCGCCGTCTGGCTGAGTTAACGAAGTCCGTCTGCGCTGACCGCCGCCCATAATTTCGCCCGAGGTAAACCCGACAATTCGAGGGTTCAGGCCGAAGCGAGTAGCCTCATGAAAATAGCTACGTTACTCCTTGTTATCATGCTTCTATCTTAAATTAGTTCCTTGTCAATAATATCTAGCTCTAACGATTTATGTATATCGGAATTTCGTACAGACGCGTGAACGATCGTAATGTTATTCGTGAATTAGTGCCGTTTCGAAAGTTACGCGTGCGCCGAGGCGAAGGTGGAATTCTTGGCAAACAATTAATTCACTCACGGGTCTGTGGTTTACCGTACTGTCACCTGTTTCAGTCGACGCGTACCTATACGTAGCCATTGATCGTCTAACTGAAGGTACACACACGCGCGTGGTTACCCATGAACGCCGCTGAGTGGTAACGATCTCTGTTGACGTCTGTTTCACGCTGAAGTTAATAGTTGGAACGTCTAAATGAGAAACCCTAAGTTTTATCTCGAACCCCAGGTATTACTGAATATTTCCCATATTTACTGAATATAATAAATTACGAATGAAGCAGCGCGGGATTCGGTTTACATTTTAATAAAAGACGAGACGGGACGTAAAATTGTAATGGACTCCCAAGCGACAGAAATAAAAGTATCAGGCAAGCAACGGGGGACAAAAAACTAATAAACGTCTAACAGTTTTTGTCAGCTAAAACTTGAACAATTCAGGTCCAGGTTCTCTCACACGGATGAAACTTTACGAGCGGTCTTCGGCTTTTACGGGATATAATGTCGTTTAGACCGATCACGCGTAACTATAGCTGCTGATACCTCGCGTCACCGGCTCTAAAAGTTTGATCGCCGCTCGTTATTTCATTTTCCGATTTTCCGGCCGGCCGGGCAACCTTCTGATTATAGAATCCACGGCCGGTAAACGGGGTCAAAGGCGATCCTCAAACACGTAGCACCGCCGCATCGCCTCTTCCAACGATTTCCCCTTTTAATGAATTTTCATGATCTCGTGCCGCGGACCCATTGAACATTTTTTTTCCCGATGAGCAGGCACCACGGTCAGGACGCGAGGCACGAACGAATTATCCTTTTATACGAAATCGTTCGAAATTTAATTTTCCTCATGTCGGAGTGTCTCAAATTGAAACTTCATATCCTCGAGACAGAGGAAAGGCAAATATCCCGCGGGGAATATTTCTCTCAGGCAACCTGTATTTTCTTTGCAACTGGACCGGCATATGTATAACCGTTTTCACGAGGCTGTCCGTGTTCTTCAAATAAGAAAACGTCAAGACGGCTGTACGCTTCCCTCGCATACTATCGCCGAGGACTTCGTACAGATTCATAGAGGTATGCAGAATAGATCGTGGTTCCCGTACGCTCTTTTATCCCCGGCAATTTCGGTTAAGACGCTTTGCATGCTGATCAGGCAAAATCGTATCCCACGTATCTAAGTAAACAGAGAGTCCCGTCGGGGTTTCCACTTGTCTGATCGAAATTCATTATGATCATTATTGTTCCAGTTGTTTCACCGACACTGGCTCCATCCGGCCAGCCTTATTTCCCTTGTTTGATAGATTTTTATGGCCGGTTAACGGAGTGACGTATACTACTTATCGTAACGAGAGCTGTGTTTTATTCCACGTGTTTGGCCTCGTTTCCCAAGTCGTTCGTGGAAACAATTCTATTTCCACTGGTGTAGCCACGGTCGATTCCATTACATACGTCCGGCCAGGGCGCCTTCTATTTCACTTGCTTGCCCGGGGACAATCTCATTTGACCCCTCCGGCCAGGGAACGAGCCCTTCTACTTGTATCGTGCGTAATAGTCCTCCACTTATCTTGTATCACTGTCATGGAAATTGTTACTGCGACCATTTACTTCCTCATGCAATTAGTTAATTCCGAATTCTTACAGAATCGTAAAAGATCGAAGTTGTTCGCATTCGTTCAACCTGTGTGCATGATACCGTCCGATAATTCCTTATACATTCATGTAACCATAGTTTGTTGTATTCTATTCAAAGAATTGTAAATATAATTGGATGTTCTCAAGCAGCACCGCTGTTTAAACATAATATCATGTAAATTTTCGTTGAACGTTCGATACGGAATGAATAATAAAGTATCCCTTATATCAACGGTGCGCGGTGGGCCCGTCCCAGTTAGAATCGAATAAATTCGTATTCCGCGGCTTCCGGGGATCGTGATTCCTCGGGTTGAACGAAATCCAAGAATCGCGCATTTAAATCAGCGACTGCATAAGAGAAAGACCCCCATACCTCGTGGGTATATAAAAGATACGCGGTAGACTTTTCCTCTCGCGAAAAATCGTTACCACCGGTTTCAAAGCTGCCGATCGGTTCTAAAGTAAAGATCAGAGTCGATCGAGCGATGCCGCATCGCCACGCCGTCTCATTCCTTTTTTCGTCTGCCAACTTTACTGCCACCTTAGCGAGTCGACCTTCTGCTGCCTCGTCTAACACTCTCCTATCGGAAACCTCGTTAAATTTGACTGTATACCCGATGTTTCATACGATAAGAAGTATTAATAAGATGTGAAATAAATTCTTTACTGTCCATGGTCCATATATTATTTAATTTATAATCATTGTCTAGAAACGAACTGTGGCATCGTATTGATCTTCGTTATTAGTTCTCGGCGACGTTGTAAAGTTTTACACCTTCAATAAAATCTTAAGAGGGAACTAGGATTGTGCAGGACGCGACATCCTGTAGGTGATACGAAGTTATTACGCGATGGATCATTAACTTTTATAGAAAAATATTTGATACAGGCTACGGGGTTTTATATATTTATAGAAAAGCCGTGAGCACAGGGAATCTAAAAATTGGATTTTCACCGAAATTACGTTTTTACCTTGAAATCGTTGTGGCGAAATAATTGAACCGGCAGGAATTCACGGTTTATCTCGCGAACATCGGATATAAATAGTCGCCGGTTCTTCGAGTCATAAATCTTCGATTCTTCTACCATTTCCGCGGTGTTTCTTGCCAGTTGTTTTTTGATCGATCTCCGTCGTATCAAAGCAAAACACGTTTTCTGCTGTACATTAAAAGATTATAAATCAACGCGCGCCGTGAACGTCAGACCGTTGGCCGCGTGTACGAAATTTCGAGGATCCCGCGACGTGAACGCGGTTTTCCTCGACGATTTTCCATTCGCGGTCTACATCTCAATGGATTCTTTTATGCGGCGCACAACAAAGCACGTCGAGGCAATATCGGTACGTGTCGCTCGACGCTAACGGGCCGAGTATTATAAGAGGTTGACGGGGTGTGGGTCGAGGCAAGGGTTGAAACCCCTCCGTTGGGCGACGCGGCGAGGAAGGAGTGTCACCGCGGTAAGAACGACGCGGTTGAGCGAGCCAGACAAGGAGAAATTCGCCGATATCAAGAGATTTATGCAGGCCCGCGCCCGGCTAAAGAACTTTCGTATACCGATCGTAAGTTTCTTCCCTTAAAACGCCCTGTTACGAGATTACGCGGAACTGCGCTACCGAATCGAAACTCCGCGATTCCCACGGCCTACCGTTTCCTACCACGGACAAATTGTTCGTCTAAGAAACAGATAACAAATAATTGTTTTGTAGGAAGGGTTCCCCTATTCGTGAATTGACGAACCATGGCGTGTTCAATTAACACGAATCACTAATTATTGAAGATTATTTAATTTCTCAAAAGACGCGTTACTACATCAATGATCCCCAAGGATCATTGCCAACTGCAGGCAAACAGCGTCCTTTCCAGCAGGAATCGACGTTCATTCGGCGTTCTTTTGTTCTTAACAGAGACGCGTTTCTTCAGCGTAAGGCGGCAATGCTGACAAAGGTTCATTCTTACATTGTAACTTTTTGTTTATTAATGTATACAGGTTGTTAAATCGAATACGGTCCGATGGAAGGTGTCACGGTTAGAGGCCGAGTTAACAGGAATTTATTTTGAAAATCGATATCCGCGTGAGCTTAAATGGAAAGAAACGTCGGAATTATCGGATGAATCTAATGGCACGGGAAATCGAGACGGAAAACGTATAGAGGGAAGCCTGTTTCGTGCGAGCAAACATTCGCGGGTACAAGAACGGTGTTTGATTCGATTCTCCCCGGGAAATCTAGTTGACTCTGGCCATTGAAACCACACCACGGCAACGGGAAATGACTTCTCGCCGAGAGGGAAAACGTCGTACAATCGTCGTCTGAAGCGAGAATCTAAACCCCGACGGCAGCGAAGTTCGTTCCTTTCCCTGTCCTTCTTTCTTTTCTTTTTTTTCTTCTTTCTAATTTTACCTTTGCCGTTGGTTTTACCTCGTTTACGAAGCACTTTGCCGCGGTAAATACATACCGAAAATTTGCGGACGCACACGCGCGCGTGTCCACAGGTGTTCTGCCGCCGCCGAATGTGTTTGCCCCGGTAAATTGGCGGAGGTGCAAATGCATCGCGTTTTACACGCGAGGTGAGAGAGCCGCGCGAAGCGATAACGGCGACGCGAGCCTTTTTCCTACGGGAAAATTTCACCTGGAGTAAGTGTTCCCATAGATTCGATCCCGCGCTTTGATGCAACGAGATTACAGGTTCCAACGCTTTTTCCATATAATGCGCGGTCCATCTTCATATAAAATTTATCGCTGCTATATTGGAGATTTGCATTTCAGCTTTGTTCACTCTCCATTATTTCGTACGATTTTACTGGGAATTTATGAAGTTTGAATACAGACTCGAGTGAGTTATTTCTGTTAATAATTAAATCGCGTCGGCACATCTGTAATGGTAATAAACCATTGTTTCGTTTCGTTCGACGCGGGAATAAATGTCGCGACATTTGAGGGACGTTAAAAATCCACGGATTTTCAAGATGCCAACTCGCCGGGCTTTCGGTGCTGTCCAAAAAATGCTGTATTCTGACGTCCCTCTTTGCCGGAAATCCGTGGAAAAACATGGTTCCCTGGGAGAAATTCCGTTCGCATACACATTCTGTCTAACAAAAACCCTCGACGACGACGACGACGACGGACGCTTCGGGTCGTTGCTGTAACGATGCTCGCCCTCGATGGTTTCGGAGATTTTTACGTACAATATGGGCCGCGAGCGTGCGTGAAGAAGCGTAGAAACGTGTCGAAAGGTACGCGGATGAGGTAGGAGTGGATCGAGCACAAACGAAACCAGTGGCCTGGCCAGACAATGAGGACGAGAGGCATTATTGCAAATACGCCGAATACCGGGCCGCCTCGCGAAACCCGCAAAACCGAGGCGGCCACGCTCGCAAATCGTTCTGAGGCTACTCGGATTGTGTAGCTCTATGCGCTTGCTGAACTGTGCTCCACGGTTCGTTTCGTATAATTATGTTGGTCGAGACACTCGCTCGATGAATCTGTACGCCGGTTTAATTATGAATATTGTAATATTAGATGTGATCTCTTTGACGATCGTCTCCTTTCCACGTTATCAACATTAGCTCGTCCGCGATCCTATTATCTCGTACTGTACGACTTTGGATAATTATTCTGAACCCACTATTGCATATGTGTGAGTTCCTTTAGTTATGAGTCCTTTAGTTATGATGCCAATGCTTAACACTAAACCTACTGACATATTTTACACACAACTATACTATATTGAGATTATTTACATTTGAATGCTATTTAATATTGGCACTGATATTTTAGTTTGACATCAGATTAAGTTATAGTTACAATTTTAACAATGCAATAAAACCATTTGGACTTTATTTTTTTATTCAGGAATTTAGGAAGGGTCATTTGACCGTGGTAGGTTTAGTGTTAAGCCTAGAGCATTGAAACATAAACGAATAGATTTCTTACCACTTGTGAATATTGTCTCGCTAGGGAACTCAAAACATAAGCAGTAGTGGATTCAGAATAATTGTCCGAAGCTGTACTACATATCACAGTCCACCTTGTATGAATTGGAATCGTTGCAGCTTGATTACCTGACTAAACCGTTTTGATCAAATATAATAAAATATAATTGGTACGTCCAATAAAAGCTGTAAAAATAGTTTTTATTTTTTTAACTGCTGTTGACTCAACGCATATTGGTTAATAACTTTTTTCCGTTGTTATTGAATTGTCCTTGGGACTGGTTAAATTCTGACGGTAACGCGACGGCAACGTCGACATTTTTTCTGGCCGGTGCAGGTGCGAAGGAAGCGCCGGAATTGTTTCCAACGTTTATTCCGGTCGCTTGTCACGAAATTCGCGTACCCTCGAACAAACCGAATCAGACGGCTGGTGACTACGTGAAGTCAGCAGCAGAGACGCCCATCGAGAAACGCCGAAAAGGCTTGGAGAGCCACGCGGCCGGGTATCCACCTGAGCTTTATAAGCTCGCTGCTGACTTAGCGATATTCCATACGCCGGGGGAAGTGTCTGGGAAAGTTCCCTGCTTCCCTTTTCCGCTTCTTGCCCATTTCTTTTTTTGCCCCTCGCGTACCTTCTCTGTTATCAACGAGAGTACGAGGAGTGATAATCGACCGAGAGGCTTCGAAGGGCCACTTTAATGCGCTTCCTTTTTCTTCCGAACGAAAATCAATTGCCAGTGAATCTCGTAGGTAATCACCGCGTGCGTAAATCGTTCGGTAGAAAGCAGAGGTGAAAAAGATTGTTTAAAATACCAGATGAAATTTTAATCCAGGGATTGTAAGTCTCGGTTTAAACAGAGGAATACACAATGCGTGAATATCTGAATAAAGTCTGTACACTGATGGCGTTCATCATGAAAAATTCATCCGGACAGTGTTTTTTTTTTCTTCTTTTTTTCTCTATAAAGCGGAATTATTTTTTTTCTCACGAGTCAAGCATCAACAAACGAACGGGTAGGTGTAAAGAATTTCATTTTTCGAGAGCGGGCCGATAACGCCCTTTTCACATGGCAAAAAAATAGATGAAACTATTCATGAATAACGATCGGATTCAACTCAAAAGCTAAAGTGCCGTGCCGTGCCATTCTAACTATGCACTCTGTTGGAAGAAAGGACGGATTTATCTTTCGCGATATAGGGGCCTGCGAACTTTGAATTTTTAAACATCATCGATGTAATCTGTTCCTGCGTATCGCGTTGTATGCTTTCAAAGCTATTTGAGCCGGCTCCGAAAACGTAACTTTACACCTCGCTGCGGATAATCAAAGTGATGAAACGGAACCGGTTGTACTATTTCCTGTTACTGTCAGCGATTTTGTCGAAAATATTTATCAACGAGAAATGTATACGTTAAGTCAGCTCATGAAATAACTGGATGAAATATTTAATGGTAACATGTTCATTTTTTAAATACACCGGAAACTGAACATTTCATGTTGACATGATTCCTAAAGATGACAAATGAAGGACAACAAAATAGCGATCAATGACACGCTCTTACTGATTCTCTGCTCATCGTTTTATCTCGATTTACCAGCAAGTACAGACGGGTGTTAAAATCGTGGAAAATATCCTCACGCTTCGTTCGTGAACCAATAGAATTTAATCAACCAGTCAGAGTGCTACTTTCAATCATCGAACGACGCGATCAAGAATTGGTTCGCGATCCGGGGAATTAAGTAAACGCCGGCGCAGAAGGCTACGGCGCGTTCACTCGATTACATTAATTAATGCGGCCGCAGGCGCGAACTGCGAGGCGGCAGCCAAATGATTCGCATCCGCGCCTAAGCGGGGAACGACCGAATCTCGTTATTTCGCGTTTAATCAACACGCGATGCGATGTTTTTAACGCTCAAACGAGTTACGTGATTAACCGGATGCGAATAGAATCCACCGTGTGTGTTGCCGCAAGCTACGCTCCTAAATCGATTTAAAACCGCGACACGAACGCCCATTGTACGATCGCAAATGCTCTAACTTGCCGTTGAAGTATTTAGAACTAAGGCTCCCCTGAAACGTCTGATATTACAATTGTACAAAAATACAATTTTGCTGGTTGAACTGCATGTAAATAATATCCGGCGTTAAATACCCAATGAATTAAAACCTTTAATTCATTCGATATTCAACAATTTAAATAATTGTTGAACAAATAAGAGCCGTGCTTCGATATTTTTGTACCGACGAATTTATTAATTTCATTTCGTTGTAAAAAACGAGTCAATTCTATCAGAGGCGAACGTAGTTTAATGCGTTGTATCGGAGCGGAGTAATTAATAGGAGGGTAGTAAAAAATTCACGTGCGACAAGCAATGGGACAATGTCACTCTCGATGCGACGCGAAATCAGGCCGGTACAATGCTCTGTCGGGATGTATGAACTTCATAAAAATTTTATAGCTACCTTCCGTTTACGATTGCCCGCCCAGATTGATTCGTCGCCGCGTTTTTCGACGCGACGCGGTAGTCCCGGACAAGATTCGTGGAATTACGATGCGTTATGCGAGGAAGAGTCATGTAATCCCAGTACCCGATGGTAGCGTTCGCTGTGAGGAAGTTTTATCGCGAACCGAACCCGGCATGAGAGAATTCCCATAAAACATATTACGTTCCAAGATCGACCGATAAATTACTGTATTACGAGTGGCAAGACCCCGGGTATGGAATTATATCTTAATCCCTTGATTCCAAGCAACCAGGGGAAAAAGCTTTTATCGACTCCAGACAAATGGGATTTCGTGTACACGAGGAGTTCGCCTCTTTTATTCTTATCGGAATTTCAAATGCGATCCCCACCTACCCCGATGTTTGCGTGAAATATTACGCGCTTCCGTTGCCCAGATTAGTCGGAAATAAATTTTAATATTAAACCGTATTAGGGGAATCAAGTTGTTGGAAGAAATGGCCGAGGAAATAGGTGAGAAAAATTTGTACAATTCCCCCCTCGTGCACGGGTGGATGCGATAAAGGGGACGAAGTAAATGTTAATTAAATTTCTGATGGCGTCTAATTTCCTGCTGCAGCGAACGGGGGATGGATAAAAGGAACCGTTGAAATTAAAACCGGTTTTGTTCTAAGTTATTTAAGCGCTCTGATAGTCTTCTCGCGCGTAATAAACTTCGGAATGAGCCATATTAATTAAATCGTGTTGAAACTAGGAACCGTCTCGGAAGATGGCTGTTCCTTATTTTTCTTATCATCGCCAAGAATGAAATCTTTCGGACAAGTAGCTCCCGGATTTTATTATAAATATATAACACGGATAACGAAAGACGGAATCACCACCTGTAGAATATTAATTAATATAATGTATATACCTTACTCGTCGAATTATGAAGGAAAATTTAAATTGTACAGGTAGAAAGTTTTAAAGTTTAGTGTTTTCAAGTCGGGAGTTTCGTAATACCGAAGGGATTTTTTAACAGATTTCCATAAAAAGAGGAAAGAAAAGTTTACGAGCCCCTCGACTCCATCGTCGGATGAAAATTCCTCCTCCAATCGATATTGTTCTTCTCTCCCCTTTTAATTTGCGGTAACGGAAAATTGATAATGGAATAGGAACGAATGTACTTAGTCGATTCGAAATTCCCATCGCCCCCTCCTATTATCCATATAATGACGTCGAATGGAACCGATCAATGCGCGCGTTTTGTGTGAAATAAAAAAACTGCATTATGCTCGGATCGATATCAGTTATCCCCCCTTTTCTTATCGTTCCACTTTTATTTCCTAATAAAACGGTATGTCGCATTGAAATTGTCTAAGGGGATTAGGGTTCATCCGAATTGGTACGATAAGATTATTCGAGTATCCTTCTTAGTACCATTTATCATCATTTCATAATCCCTGCTTTTCCGTGACCGAAAAAGCAGACCTCACACGCCCACTTCCGCCGGATGCTAGTTATCTTCGCCGCGCAGGGTATTTGCTCGACGGAGGACAATTGTATTTTACTCGACGGAGCAGGATCCTCTTGCTACTTCTCGTGCCAGAGACGTTCTACTTGAACGATCTACGACGACATTATCGTACACGGTAATGTAGATTTCGACAAGGGGATGATAGCCGTTGTGGATATTTAAGGAGAATAGGGACGTTCTTAGCTCAACGGGGAAGTAGTAGCGAGCGCTGCTGGTCAGACAATCAGTAGTACGATCGAATCGACACGGGAATCAAGAGCCGGATTGAAGAGTGTAAAGCAACGGGGACAATTTGATAACTCGTCGGATTGTCTCACTACGAAGTCCATTTCTCTGACTACCTCTCGATTGCCATGTGTGCTCTTATTTAATATGCAGATAGTATAATTCCAGTCCGGACATTGAAACACTAATTTAAATGGACTGGCTCTGTGTTTCATAACAGTTTTCACAGCTCCGACATCAAAAGAAGAATAATAAAGCGTCGACAAACAGCTTAATTTATTTTGATTTAAAACTACGTATAGAGGTGAATTACGTGCACCTAATCGTCGACAAACAGCTTAATTTATTTTGATTTAAAACTACGTATAGAGGTGAATTACGTGCACCTCTCTTCTGAATATTATATTTCCGTTTGTGAGGGTGGCCAGTTCGATCAAGCTCTGCGCCGAATAAAATGATGCCGACTATAACAAATGGCGCAATTGAACATTGCAAACGGGTCTTTGTTACGTTGATAATAAATACATCGGGTGCACGCTTGGGCGTGCAAATAGATCGGGACAAACAAATTTCCAGCAACACGGGGATGTTTGGAAAAATATGTTTGCATACAATTTCAAATTGGGAGAATTAATTCATCGAAAATCGTCTGTCCGCATAAACCGTGCACAAAAAAATATTCTCCGGCAAATATTAATCCGTGTGTTTACTTAATCAACGTGGACCATCGTTTATTAAATTATTTGGTGTAATTCACCAGAAATTACATACAGGAGGTTTATCAAATTCGCTTCGATAATTCGTTCGACGAAAATTAAATCTCTTCGTGTTAAAAATGGTAAAAAAAGAAGTGCTGTAATTAATTCTGCGCGCACGTCGGCGATTAATATAGAAATTCTTCGAAGAGTATTTACGGCGAAATTTCGCGCCGGCACCAGCCGGCCATTGGACGGACCGAAATGTTAATACGGTAGATTTATCATACCGAGATCGGTCAATCAGATGAGTGAAATAACTGACCAGGACAGTATCTGCAAATCGTTGGGCATTTAAACGCTTTCAGCTGTAAAATGTGGCCAAGCTTTCAGCTTTCAGACCGCCGACGTGGCCTGTCCCTCCGCTTTATCGCGAACGACAATGAACGAAATTACATGGGGGAAAAATCGACGTTCTATCGCTTATATTAAAGTCTATCGGCTGCTACAATGGCCTGTAAAAATTACATAATAATGAAATAAAATCTTTAAAAAATACGTTGAACGTAATAGAGCGGATGAAAAATTGTTGGAAGACGAGGTACGAAGAGAAACCTATCAAGCCCTTATAAAGATGAAGGAGATAGTTGGTCTCGGAATTTCGTTTCTAACTTCCACCGAGTTCCTTTCCACCTCTCATTTTTCTTCCTTCCCTGTTTCCGGCGAATGTGAATAAAGATTCCCAGGAACAAAATCGCGGAGACCTCGTAAAAGGATAATTACAGCAATCTCGTCTTCCGCAGGAAATGACTAGCCGTCGCAGTCGCGTTGAATTAACCGGCCTCCGAGTTTACCAATAAATGAAAGAGCTGCGAAACAGACGCTTCTCTGCACATGCTATTTACATTGGTGACCACTCTCCTGCATTTTACGATTGGTCCCTTGCCGAAACTTAAGGACTGTACCTCGAATATTCCTCTCCTGTCGGTTTCCAGGGGACAATTCTCGTCAGGCTAATTACAGGCGGACTTAAGGAAAACTTGAAAATTTATTATCTTCATTTAATTCTCTTTTTATGAGGAAAATGTCCTTCCTCATGTGAGATTAGATGTTTCCAATTAATTTCTTTCTATCATAAATTAATTCGTCTAAATCAGACTTTAAGTACATTCATAACGTTATCAGAAAAAGTGTTTTCTAAATGAAACCTGGCGAAGAACACAGAAACACGAATAGCTCTCGAAGTTCCAACGTGCAAGAAACGCTTTCTGCCACCGCCACGTGATTGTTCGCGCTCACGTTACCTCGATCTAATGATCGTCTGGCGATTCTATTCTCCGGCATCAGTTTACCAGAAACAAACTGAGTTAATGACTCCAAGTTCCGCGCCGTCATTATCAATGCTCACAATTAGCGCGGTTCGATTCTTGCCGTCCTTGTCGTCGTCGTCGTGATTAATGGAAGCAAACCGAGGATCTTCTTGCCATCGAGCTTCGCTCAGCGCTAGTAAGAGCTAAGTATCGGGGAAACGCAGCGCGACGCAACGCGCCGCCTTCGCGTCTGGCATTTGATTTCCAGTTAATTAGTCTCTCGGCAGTGTACCTTAATTTATACGTGCTAACCTCCGATACTCGTAAGCGTGAAACAGCCTCCTAGTACACTAATTATTTCTACTCCTCGCTTAAACGCCGGTACGACGCGTACAATTACTAGATTCGAAAGTTCTCCGACTTCTCGAGACGATTGTGCAGAGCTCGCACGATTCGTGGTTCTTATTTGGATTTCAAACACCTCACTGTTACGACAATATTGAATTCCCTGATAAGCAAACCAATGACATTTCTTTATGAAAATAAATACATCAAATATTTTTTTACATACGTATTATGCATTTCCGGGGACAGAGATTTTCTCAAGTCTACAGAAAGAATTTAATTGCTTGATATCGCGAGACGCGCGAAAGGTTGAAGAAGTACGATTCCTGTAAAAAGGAGTTTATTTCGCTGGAACATCCGAGATTTCTTTTTAACCGCAACTTTACTGTCGAATGCATGCGGACATAAATAACGGTACGAACGGAGCGGCGGCTTCTTGCAGGTGTCGTGTACGCGCGAAATGGTGCACTCGCGATGATTGGTAGGCGTGTCGGCGTTATAAAACCGAACGTTGCGCCGGGGGTTATTGGCGATGTAACCGATTATTGAATTCCACGAAATGAAACTTCGCGCGCCGAGTTGTTGCCCGTTTCTCGCGTTTATATCCGTTCCCGGGCCATCACGACCATACATATTGCGATTGCCCAGCCACGAGGATCGATTGTTCTGGGGTTTGGGCTGTCCGTGATTTCGCGTTCCATTCGGCGCGGAACAGTTTTCGAAATTCGTTCCTCGCCCCGGTTCCCGGAACAAGAAGTTTAATCTTTATTCCCTTCTGAATTCGCCTGTGGTCAACGTGAAAAATTTGACCAGCTGGAAACTTATTGCTCGAACCGAAAACCTCTTTTTCGTTTCGTAACAAAAACCTATCACGTGAACGCAGCAGCGCGTCCGAAGGAACGAACAAATATTTTTCGAGCTAAAAAAAGTGACGAGTTGAAAAAATGCTCGAATCAATTTTATCGCAAACATTATATATATCCGGCCGCTGAAATAACCGAAATATTCCCGCGGAATGTTTACGCCCGGCGTCTTGCCTCTCGAACGTGTTGCTCATTTCCGCGCAACATCCGCGTATCCTACATAATTAATCTCCTCGTAACGCGAACACGGCCTCGCACGGGCGTACAACATTTTGCGAATCGCCGCGAGAACGACGGGTTCGCGCGTTTCATCGTTCGCATAGCTTCGCAACTTTCGCAGATGCCAGCGAAGAAACGGGTCGTTCCTCTTCCGTCAAAAGAGAATTCCGCGATTACTTGCGAAACAGTCGCGAATATATGAATGGATCGTTGCACCCCGCGAACGCGTCGATCGATCCGCGGCTGTTTACTCCTGGCATTCCTGCGAGCGTTGCCGTCGGTCTCGGTAATTGAAAGAAAGGAATCTCCCGGGGCGCTCGCAGCCGAGTTCGGTCCGTCGTCGACGTCGAACGTCGCGACGCGCGAACGTAAAATATACCACGGCGAAGTTTCGCCCTCCCCCGCGTGTATGTATGTACGTACGTACGTACGTACGTGCGACCGAACCAGTCGATAACAACGTCGCCCGTCCGTTCGACCGACTTCTCTCACGGTCGAAACTTCCCTCTTCTGCTCGAACTCGCCCGTCCCCCGACGGGTTTTACAGACTTTCAATGCACCCAACCTTTCGACGCATACGGACAAGAAGTCCGGCTAGACGATGCGGCTCCGCCGGAGGGAAACAAAAAAATAATTCCGTCTCTCTCTCTCGCTCTCTTTTCCTGTCATCGATTTAATGAAGTTCGCGCGGCGCTGCTCCCAAGGCCGGAAGTTTCGCAACCACGTCTCGTGTTTTTGCTAACGGCGACCGTCCGTTGCATTAGACCAGCTTCTGAAGCTCGTTAATCTTGAACTTGCGCACGGTAATTTCGTCACCGTCAACGGGGAAGAGGCGGGGAAAAAAACGTTGAAATAGCAGTCACGTTCTTGATAACTTGTTCGCTTTTGTTTCGACGTCAAAGAACCAGCCGATTCGTCTGGTTAAATAAGTTTCCCTATTATTAGACCTCGTGAGAGGAAGAGGTGGTTAATACTGCCGGAGAGCAGTCGTCTGTGAAAATGTACTTAAAACCCCGAGAAGGAAAAACAAGCTCGTTTGCCGATATACATATACTCCCGAGAGTTCCCGGGCAAAAAACAGAAAGAATACAAAAGCACGGAAAGATCCAGCCACTCGCGCGTTTATCTTCCTTTCATCCATGCGCAACACCTCTCGCCTCGAGTTTTGTCTCGCATAAAAAGCCCATGATGAAAACGAAACGCTTTCGAACAAAGGTGTAACCACGGTGCTCGTTACACACCACTGTCGCAAATTAGAAGCCGGGTTCAGAGATGCATTCGCTTTTTGTCACCTTCTTCCCTTTTTGCCATCAATGATTGTTATAATCTGTTTTTTTTTT
>SHCU01000013.1:819018-832673 GCA_004307685.1 Ceratina australensis
CCAGGAAATATGATGTAGCTTCCTACGGTCTTTTCATGCAACATTTACTCTTATAAAATTTGAGACTTTATATTCAAGGAAAAAGGCGAGATATTTTTGCTACACTGGGAATCGCAAATCAATGTTTTAAAAAAGAAAGTATGATTGAAATTTGATGCAAAACCGTCTAGGTAGTAGAATACTGGAACTCTTTTTAGCGTGATGAAGATAGCGTAGCGTCGCGTCAGTGATTATTCCGATACAGGGAACGGCGTCGTGCATGTATGCAAATGAGAATAAATCGTGTATAGCGGAAGCTCGATGCCTCGGCAGAAATCCGTTGGGGGCCCACGTTGTTTGCGTTGGAAAATGAGTTCCCAATGCCCTTTGGTCGCACAGAAATCGGCCGGCAGCCTATATTACGCTGAAACGAGCTTTCGCCATCGTCCCATTTCCTGTGTCTCTCTTCCTCTTTTGTTCTAGCTCCGCCCTTACAAATGCGATCAAAAAACATGAAACGAAACGAAAATCCTGTTTGTAGGTCAATTTTAATTAACAGGTGACAGACACTCTGCTCAAAAGCAATTACTTCTTGTGATCCTGCTTTATTTCCATGGTACGTGTCCCATCAGATTTTTTTCAAGTCCATCACGAAGGAACTAGTTGAAAAACTGAGTTACATTTTTAACTAAACGAATAGGTATGTATCTACCACTGGTCAGGTTCTGTTATAAAAGCCATCAGAGCATGGCAACGTGGTCCAGCAGAGAACCAGAACGAACAACCCGGCAGAAAGAATTTCTCTCTTTAAAATGTTTACCCTGCACCTGTTCGTCTCTCCAATAAAAATCAATTGACCAGAGGTGGATGCCGGTCAGTCTGTCAAAACATTTCTCTGCACACTGATGAGAATACTTCAAAATACGTGGAGCAAAAAGAGAAAAAAAAAGAGAGGGAAAAAACAGGGTTGGATAGGGAGGGATCAGGCAGGTCCTGTGAGACGTTGTCGAAGAACCTTGTAACAAGCTAAAACGTTCTTTGCAATCTGTCAAGGGTTTAGGAATGTAAATAGCTTTGCCCAGAGATGCATCAATTATACTGACAATCAGAGTTGAACAAAATTCTTAATAAATTACTATGCAATGTTCTGTAATCCCTTGTTTAATGAATTCGAAACTTTAAGGTTACATTCATGGAAAGTAATGCGGGAATTATTCTCATTTCATCATTGAAGTCTGGTAGCTGTCTTGATCCAACACGACCTAGTTTGCTATTCGAAATTGTTTATAACGTTCTAGTTGCATGATGTGCAGACTTTGAAGCGACGACGTACAAGATCGAACTACTAACACGAACGCTAGGCTCACGGACACGCGTCAAGTTACTTGGCAATAGGTCCCCAGAGCGGGTGACCGAGTGCAAAGTTCTCGTACCGCCTGGATTTTAAGAAACTTTCGGCTCCTGGCTGCCAGGGGGTGCATTTAGGAGCCGCGTCACGTTCGACAATAAGAAGTTCCACTTTACTGTTGTGCTTACTCGGCCTTTTTTCATTTTCGGGATTTCATTTTGAGAACAAAAGAAACATATCGCCCGTACGCCCCGAAATGAAATCCCGAGTGATCGCCAGAGAAATATACCGATCTTTCAAATAGCAAATTATTATCGACTAACGCGGGATTAATGGAACCGCGAGACTAATGGCCACGATTGGACATTAATCTTGACGCGGTCGCTGTTTTCCCGGCACGCTGATTACGCGGAAGTTACAGTCGAATATAATTTCCGGGAACGGACGCGACCTAATTCAATATGGAGTGGAGGCCCGCGAGAGACAATGGCTTCGCGTCTCGAATTCGTACACCTAGTTGGCACGATTCCGCGTGTATCGGGCGCGCGGTAACTAGGCGATCGCCTTTGTGGAGGAGAGTTTCAATGCGTCTACGACTGTGTCTGAGAAACTTACACTTGGACGTGTGGTAATTAACTCGATCACCAGCTCGAAAGTTTTTCCTCACCTAACTCCATTCTACATGCATACGACATTTTGTTTTTGTCCAAAAGCAAATAAATGATGACTTCACAAAATTTGTCGAGATTGATCTGGTATTTTATAGTTGAGAATTCATACTTCCGTAATTACGTGTCTCGTGTCGTTAGATGTTCAAAGGGAGACACAAAGGCTCGGGGCTTTTTTGCAGCGAACTCGAAACACGAGTTGTCGAGTCATAGTTACGGAAGTAACGCGAGTAACGAAGCAAGTATCTCGCGGGTATCTTCTAAATTTCGTTACGCTCCTCGTGTCTACAAATAAACAGGGTATTCCACGTGACTGTAATTTCTGCTAACGCTCTGTTCGCGTCTCTACGAGGAACTACTTGCGATGCCTCCCCGAACAAATAATAAATTCTAGTCGCAAAAGTATCCTCCGTTCTAGCTACGTTCGAGTTCCGGCGCATTAACGAAACGAAGCATAAATATCGTGTTCCCCGCTCGCACGTGTTACCGTAATTAAGAACCCGCGTGAAACATCGCGCCGTTACCGGAATTGTTTCCAGATCCGAGTAATACAATAATGGATGTTATTTAAATTTAACCAGGAACTAGAGTCATTACGCCATTAATTCCATTACACGTTGAGAGGATAGAATCAAATCCTATACTACTAGGACCTTGAATAAGTTCTCGCTGTTTTTTTTACAAAATTTCTCTCGGCTTCGATTCATACGGCACTCAATTTCCTTGCTTCTGGATCATTCCTTCATCTACTTGTAATGTTCTTCCAAGTTCTGCTAGCGTCTGACATCGGTCTTGATCGAGTAATTCCTCTAATTCTTTGTCTTCGAATTTTTTTCCTGCGCCAGAACGTTCCTTATCCTCAAGATCAAAATCATTATTTTTGAAGCGCCGAAACCAGTCTCTACATGTGGTATTCGACAGAGCATTGTCACCGTAGGTCTCAACAAGAATTCTATGTGCTTCAGCTGCAGATTTCTTCTGAATAAAGCAGTGCAATAAAATTCTCCACAAATACACTTTATTCGGCACAAAAATGGACATTTTCAGATCTAATGAATAATTACTTTTATTAGACTCAAGTGAACTACCATACGCTGAAATTCAAGGTTAGATACAGTAATTCCTTGAATGTGCGTTACCATTCGAAATTCCATGCACGGAGTACCGCTACTACCTATTCTGAAAAAACGTGGACTTATTCAAGGTCTTAATATTCTCCATGTACCAATTCCATTTAAATTGTCAATTGATGCGAACATCTCTTTCGAAAAATCGTACGTCGGCATTAACCTCGTTCGTACTACTTGCAATGATAATAAAGACGATTTCCCTGGGAATGCGTGTGGGGGCATGAACCCTCGGCCATGTCACGGTTTTCGAAGCGTGAAACGTCGACCGGATGAGAAGACGGGCAGAGGAAGAGACGGATGAAAGGAATGAACGAACGAGCGTGCGCCCAACCGGGCCGGGCTTACGCGAATTAAAACGACCGGAAGGAATTTCTTTTCGCGGATGCAGCTGCATCCAACACGGCGCCGCGTCGACTCGTACTTTTATTACGTTCCATCCGTGGAGCCGGGCTATCAGCTAAAAACGACTAAACGGCTTTGTGCGTCGAGGCTCGTGAAAGCTTAAAAGTCCACGCGTTCCCTGTGAAGGTAGCCGTCTTTTTTCCCTTATACACAGAACCCGGGCAAGGAGAAAAGACTTCGGGCCAAAGAAGGAGCGACTGGGATCTGTTTGCGCGCGCGCGCGTGTGTGTGTGTGTACAGTCGGTTTCCATGGGACTTCAAAACGACTGACCGACGTGACCCGTCTAAGTCTGCAAGTAAAATAAGTGGGTCCCCTTTCATCTCCGTTTCCTCGTATCTTTCGTTTTTCTCGTTTTAAAACGCGAAACTCTCTATGTATAATTGCAGGATGAGCAGTGGGAAATGAGCGCAAGTAATTAATCTACCAGAAGAGTGATTAGATTTCCACATCTTAAGACGTTGCTTAACACCTATTAGCTGGGACGGAAAGTAATGTCGTTTTTTTACATTAAATTGACACGTGCAGAAACGACATTAATTTACGGTCCACCTAATACATTATCTCGACTAGCAGTCTCTATATTCTTCGAATACTTGTTACAATTTTTGACGGTAAGAAAATTCCTGCTTTCTAGGTAGAAGCCTAAGTATTTAGAACTTCTCTTTGAAAGAATTTTTTCGGCGAGTCAGGAATGATAATTGGACGCGGTAAATCTCGTTTAGCGTTAAGAAAGAATTATGGGAATCGCGGGGATCAACGTTTCGTTCTTGAATGAAATTCTCGATCGTTACGAGGGGTCGTTTAGGAAAACGAAAACTGTTTGAATTCTCAAATTCTTCTTGTACCCTCTCGCGTTCAATTACAGGATCGCGCGCGTGGACACGTGTCGTGGGTGCAATGAATCGTGAAACTCGATTAGATAGCTCGCGCGCTTTTTCCCTTCTACGACAAGAAAGATTGGTTCCCGCTGCGCGTAAGGGAAAGTTAACTTTCGTCCTCCAACCGGAAACCATTTTATATTTGCAGATTCACTCTGGTTCCGTCTTTAGAAACTTTCTCGGGTAGGGGTAGAACTTTTTCGGGCAAACTTTATCTTTCGCACTCTCAACCAGCATTTCAAAGCCACATTAAGGCTTTATTTAAATATCTTCCCTCCGCGAGGGCGAACGTACTGTTTTTCAAATGAACCGTGCCTCTGTTCCCTTTGAGAACTACCAACCGACATTGTTTCCTGTTTCTCACGCATATTTTGAATTTCGAATTACATGTAAATAAATTGAAACATGATTTTTGTTTCAATATTATTTCACTATTTATGCATTGTAACCAAAAGTAAAATTGTCTCATTTTTTACCCTGCCTTTATCGTTCCCTGAACTCTTCATACGTCCATGAATAGGAATGCATGTTTCGATCGAAGAATTCTTTGTATTCATTCTTTCTCGAATTCAAAGCGATACGAAATTCAATCGTTAAAGGGAAATTCTGGTACGACCTCTTGAAAACAGATTAAAAAGTTCTATATACTGTAATACCAGATACGTAGCTACGGTGAGGAGTGAAAACACAAAGCGGTATAACGTAGCTACTGCTTCCGGTCGAAACCCTAGTATATTTCGTTGGCAAGCGCTGTTAACGGGTCAGTTAGCTGCAAAGGGAATTGTTTCTTGTGCGTTGACCGCCGCCGATGCGCCTAATCGTACCAGAATCTAGATGATGCCGCGCGTATGTATACCGCGTTTCCGCCGGAACGGTGTTCAAAAGCTCAAAAGCTCTTGGCCTCTGATCCACTTTGCGTCAACTTCGAACGATTCGTTGCGCGAAATCTAGCGCACCGATGTTCCCCTCAGAACTCGAAGAATGCTCGAGTTCTCTCAGATAACTTCTACCTCTGACGCTTTTTGCAAGGCAAAAGGGTCTCCGATTTCCGAGACCTCGATCTCGGGATTCTCTTTAGAACTTGATATCTCGATTTTATTGAATATTCCATTCGTCGGAGAACCGAATTCTTTCGGCCATAGAGTAATTGTAATTTTACGCCGTAGCGTGGTAATAGATATCCGACGTTGAAAACGTCTGAAGAACATTAAATTGTAATTACGGGGTGGGTTATCGGGACTTCGATATTTTCACGATTAACCGGCGGTAGTCGAAATCTGGAAAACAAATCTATCGATATTCATTTGCGGTTATTTCACGGGATTTACCCGTGCTAATTCCGTCTGAATCGGGCCAATTAATTCGACGATCGGTGGGGCCGATGATCGTACAGAAAACCAATTAAACCGATAGCCTGGTCTCGGGCAACGACTGCTAATATTTGCATGGAAAATCGAAGCGAGCCGATTCCCTGCTCTTTCGATCTTTTTTCCATCGCGTTTACCTGCAAAATTCAATTAGAAGGCGCGCGCGCCGCGCTGTTGATAGCCCCTCCTGTGTTTACTTGATTTTCCCTGCCGCAGGTAGTTCAATCGGCGACTTACGCCCTGGATTTCTATGATAATCTAACGCGGAGCTGATTTTAAGTGCGCCGGGTCGATTGAATCAATTAATGATCCGGTTAATCGCGGATTGTACTTCCTCTCCCTCCTATGTATACACGTATAGCAGATCTAAGATTAAATTATTAATATATGCATATATCTGCAGAATTAAAAATGTGGTCTAACTCAAAATTTATACAAATATGTTTAACATTATTTTAAATTAAAATCATTCGATGTATAACATAATACTAAGTTATAATTCTGCATAAAATAAAAATATTTGTCAGTGAATAAATTCAAATTTTTAATAGATAGAAATTTTTATCAAATCTCAACATATCTGTTGAAACTGTTAATGATTTGTAATATGGTGATGGCCATGTGACGAATGAGACCAGACTGGTGATTTCGTGTGTCTTGAGACTTATGAACAGTTTTGATTTCGGGCATGTGTGCATTGGGAACTTTCTTTCTCTTATTTATGTTGTTTCTTTGTTGCCTCTCAAAGGGCTCTCCTCGAAAGGGGCAGTTTCCTTCCGGGCGCAATAAAAGAAACTTTCGTCGCGATGGAGAAGTCTGCTATCCCCCTCGAGTCTGAAAGTTTTTAAATTATTGACGGATATACACCCTCAATATGCGTCTTGTATAGTTCCCCGACTGCGTTTATTAAAACTTTCTTCTAGCCTGGCCGTTGGCTGCCGCAAATAAAAAGAAAATAAATGTTCCGCTTTAACAATTTAAAAACCAATCTGGACCGGTACCCGCAAATTAAATGTAATGAATAAATTTCCTAAGCGCCGGGCGAAGAAATTTTTATACGGGCATCAATCGAGGTTTCCAAAAAAAAAAATGTGTACCCTCCGCAAACAGACGAGGATAACGACGCGGCGCGTGATAACCGTCAGCCGCTGCAGGAAAGAATTTCGCAAATTCGATACGATTGTCAAACGTGATTTAGCGCCGCGGCACTGTTTTTTGGCGGAAACGTGACACCGCGATGTCGGCGCGTTAATTCTCGCCCGGAATCGATCGGCTCGGTTGCTAAATAAAAAATCGCACACGGAGGATCGCTATTAGTGGTTTTGCGCGCGCTATGCTTCGACCCCCTCTGTTTTTTGACAGATACGACTCGTTTCGGATTCGCTGCGCGCGAAAATTTCGACGGTGTCACCACGACCGAGAGCAGCAACAAAAAAAAAATGCCAGTCTCGTAATCCCCGCCCCCACGTTTCATCCACGTTGTCAAATCGATCCGTACATTTGAAATACCCATTATTTCATTAGAGACAAAACAAAGGTTTCACCTTGGTATTTCGTGTTCCCAATTAAAACGACTAGTTTTTAATATATTAATAAATAAATGTTCAATAATTAATATCGAAAGCATATTCTTGAATTATCAGGTATGAAATGCTCTTAACATTCATACAATTCCATGTCATTACAACTTCTTAAATAATTGGAAGTTGAATTCTAAACTCTTCATTCTCACAGTCAGCGTCAATTGAATCGGAGCTGTCGTGTTTATCTCGGATTTTCATATTTTTCCCCGCATCTTTCGCTTGGCTCTGCCACCGAATATCTACGATAAAACGTACTCGTATCCGCGATAATATTTTAATATTGTTTTTCTTTTTTTTTCATACGTCGCACGGTTCCACTATGTTCCGTGCCGTTGCGTCGCGCTTTTTAAAATAACGCGCGCCGAATAAATTTCTCGCGCGGACGAACGAACGAACGAACGAACGGAGAGAATATCATAAATTTTCATGCATCGCGGAGCCAAGTTCCCGGTATACTTTGCGCCGTCGCGTTGAATCGAAATAAATTCCGTCCATGTAAACCCTGCGCGGCACACGCGTGTCGCGGAATTGCGTGAAACAACCGTGACTTCTCCACTAATTTCATCCTTCGCCCGGCGGCCCTGAACGCAGCCGCTGTTCCATTAACGAGGCCGAAGTCAGGGTAGTTGCCGGAAAGAATCCATTACGCGCAACGGCCGGTATGATTAACCAAATTTTTTCAGTGTATATTTATATCAGAGACGAAATCCATTTTCGCTCCTAGGTATTATCAATCCCGGATACATGCATTTACCGAACGTCATTGTCGAAGGAGACAATGAACGAGCTCTCGTACCTCCGTGTTCCTTTTCTTAATATTAAACACAATGGATTCGGAGTGCGCAGTTTTACTCGTTATCGAATGAGAATTATCATGCCGACGGATAAGGGGAACGGCATATCAATCTCTATTGTGTATACCATTATTGAGTCGGCGCGGCGTAATGCACTTTCGCGTAAATCATATTCGAAACGTGTTATTACCGCGGAGAAAGACGGGCAGTAACCTCGGCAATTGCGCAACAGAGATAGCCGCGTTTGAATCGAATTGTTCATCGTATTGGCACGACCGTGGCATGGCGGTTTGTCGAACGACTCCTCTCCGGCTCTAACGTCCATTCACCGGGCCGCCCATATGCATTATTTCGCGCCCGTAATCGCCGTGATTTACCGCGCGGCGAGTGACGCGAACAGGCAGCCTGCTTTATTTCCCTGGCCTCCCACCCCGCCGGGTTATAATCCCTTTCGACCGTCGTCGCGGTTTATTTATTCGCGAACGATTGCGTTTGATGGCTGGGCTGCGAGCGGACAAAGAACTCGATTCGAACGATCGTTTTTTTACAAATGACCACATTTAATATTAACCCGGCGCCGATACTCGTTTAAACCTTTTATCGCGGCCTACCGTAATCACTGGGAGAACGGACGGCCTGAAATTTACATCTGTTAACGATGCCACTTAAATATTAATTGACACGCTCGCGAGGGGACTTCTTTAAACTGAGCGTTTCGAAGTGGGATCGGTGTATAGAACTGGTTGAATTCGTAGTTAGAAAACGGTGGAATCGTTAACGAGCCGACCACTCGAGCCCGAAGATTCAAGTTTTAATTGTTAGTTGTACGTGACGAATGCGAACCATCTTGTTCGCCGCGGTGACGAGGAGTGCCAGCAACCAGTCAGTACTCGAAGAACGCACGAGTGTTTTCCACTGCGCCCCGTTCGTCGAGACCTCCCTCACAATTTACAGACCCGTTCCCCTCTTGGTTACTCGACGCTCGAGTCGATCCGCGAAATTCCACTCTGTTTCATATTCCATAACTCGTGTTTATATTTCGCGTGCACGCGTCGAGTAACTCACTCCCGCGATCAAAGGGCTCATCCTTTCAACGAGGATTCAACACCATCTGATACGTTTTCTATAAGTCTTCACAATTTTAAATATATTCTGTATTTCGAACACGAAATCTGCCAGTCAATTCGTTATTCAATTCCACGCGATTTCACAGCATTCAAATGTATAAAATTTCGTGTGAGATTCAAATTAGAAAATAGAATTTGAATAGAGAGTCACGTAATTAAAATACGAATACTTTGATTTCTTATCAGATTTTTCTTGTAATTCCGTGCGAAATGAACTTATAGACGATTGGATGAAAGAAAGATCCACGAGATGAAGTCAATCAGAATGTGTATCGCGTCAGGAATATGAAGCAGGACGTATAAGAGTATTTTCTGTACCGACGAAACGAATCTACTTATATTTTTGCTTTCTTCGCTCGGTATGTCATTTCATCGTATTACGTGTGGTTATTATGCGGCTGCGATCGCGTCGAACGAAAAGAAGGATCCTCCTCGGCGAAAGAAAAAATAAATAAATAAATACGTGGGGAACTGGAAAAAGGAAAAAGCGTAAAGGAGTCGAGATACCGTTTCCTTTGGCCAGCCGATTCGAGCAGGCACGATGCCCATCCGCCGGTGACTTTTGCAGGTCAGCGTAAAGAAAGGAACAACCCGAGGGGCCTGGTAATAGAATTCATCGGGAAGAAAGACGGAAAAACGTGGGATCGGAGTTGTCTGAATAAAAAGAACTCGCCGGGTACTTATCGAGCGTTCCCGTCCAGTGGTTACGGGCTTCGCAGAACCTTCTTGGAAACGGTTACCAGGGTCTCGTGGAACCGCGTTATCGCACGGGATCAACGTTAGACCTTCTGTCCACGACGAAAGAGAGCCACCTTCCACGGAGCCACTCATGCGTATCAAGTAAAACGGTTAGACCGGAAGCGTCGATTCAATGGGAGTGGATCCTGCGGGAAGACGTCAGCCTCGCGCAGCTGGATGGCTCACGGTGGATCGTCGCGAGAAAATAGACGCAGTGGTTGAGGGTGGACGGCACAAGTGGCGTCCGGTTGGAACTTGCTCCTGGACAGACGCGGGACAGACTGCTGGGAAGTTGTTCGACGCAGGGGATTCTCGCACCGGCTGACTCGCCTCGACCTTTTTACCCGAGCGAACCTTTTCTACTTTTCTAAGTGCGCCGTTTCCGAGGGACCAACCGTAGACCGAGTGTGTTCACGAGTTAAAGCCGGCTTCGTTAGCCGTAATCGTTCACCGCGGTACGGAGTTGAGACTACTTCTGATTGGTCGTTAACTTGGGCACCGCACGGTGCTAACTGACGTCTTACGTCTGCCTGCCGTTAAAGGGTNTACTACGGAGGAGTACTACGCGGTACTACTTCTGATTGGTCGTTAACTTGGGCACCGCACGGTGCTAACTGACGTCTTACGTCTGCCTGCCGTTAAAGGGTTATCGGCGAAAGTTTCTCAGGATTCTATTTGGAAGACGTCGATCATACAGTGTTCCCAACAAACCGTGCCTTCGATTTCGCGGGGAGATCTTCGAATCGACGAATGCCGAAACGCGTCGACGTTTGAGAAATACTTGGCATTTTTCTCTCTCCGGCTATTAGATCGCAATCTGAGCAGGGGCTTCGATCCTAATCCTGACGAATCTTCGGGTGAACGTTGTCTGTGAAAAATGTGGACGGCGGCCAGAGGATTCGACGAACCGAGTTCCCCGTCTGGAAGAATTATTCGAATCGTTTTGGTCGGGGCTAACAGCTAGGTATCGAATTCACGAAAACACGAGAACTTGTTTCAGACGACTGGTGCGCCGAGAGTGAAATAGGATTACTTCAACGTTTCGAGGGATTCAAGAATGAAAGAATTTGCGGCGAATATCGATGGCGAACGTTTGTTCACGGAAATTCATCAGTAATACTAATGACTAAAATATCGTTCGACGGGAATGAAAATTTACAATAAAATAGTATTTCAAATTCATAAAGAATAAAAATGAAACATGAAAATGAAACAATAAATCGTTGAGATATAACCAAGGGAACAAAGTATGTAAGATACGAAACGTACTGCCTAACCAAAATGCATCAACATTAAGTAGCTTAACGTAAGCCCTAAAGATTAGACCATTGAAACAGGGTAAAGTAGACTGAGAGTCGCGAGTCAGCGATCAGGCTGTGGCGGTTAAAAAAAAAGGCAGAGGAGTGGTGGGCTGGATCGTTCGCAGAGATTTCACTGCTATGCATCGCGTTGGCTCCTGGAGCCTCGATGACCTTGACGCAGCGAGCATGAAGCACCCATCGAGGTCACCGGGACTTGAGATTGCTATGGCACTGTTCGGCATGGTCTGGCTGCTGCGCGTTCGCTCGGAGATGCGTCGGTGCTCGAAATGCCGGCGCGAGGAGATCCTCGCGGCGCAGCAGCAGCAGCAGCGACAGCAGCAGCAACAGCAGCAGCAACAACAGCAACAGCTGCAGCAGCAGCAACACCAACACCATCATTTGCACCATCACTCTCATCACCAGCAGCCGCACACGGTATCGCAGGCGAACAGCCTGCTGCAAACGCCGGACGACGCGGTCACGTCCTCCGCGAACACGTTGTTCACGTTGGACACGCCTGGCGCCGCCGGTTCCGCCGGAAGTTACTGCGAGGTCCATGGATTTGTTCAGCCGAGAGAAGGTAGTAACAATACGTTTCCGATTAACTTGAAATAATTGACAATTTTCTACGGACCGTTTAGACGTTCTTCGATCACGTTAGAAGTAATTCCACCTTGCCGTCATGAGAGAGCATACTTGCTTAAAGATCAGATCATTTTCCCGGGCTACGCAAAACGGGTATGTACTCTCGTGACGGAAATATTATAATGTTCAATTTTAAACGAATATTGTCAATGGTTTCAAATCTTATTTGGCATGCTCACTCTTGATGATAACTTGTCGTTCCGATCATCTCTGTCGCTACGAGCGCTGTGAAATAACGGTAATCGTCTCCTAAGGAATAAATCGCTTTTCAATATACTCCCGTGATAGAAATGACACAATGCTTAATTTTAAACGAATATTGTCAATGGTTTCAATTCTTATTTGACATGCTCACTCTTGATACTCTTGGTAAATTGTTGTCCCGATCATCTCTGTCGCTACGAGCGCTGTGAAATAACGGTAATCGCCTCCTAAGGAATAAAACGCTTTTCATCCTAATCTCGAGACATAGTTCGGAAGAACGATTACGATTTCCCGTGGAGCACTTTAAGAAGTTTTCTCCTCTACTTTCGCAATATGCCAGGATCATATTGTTAAAGAATCGAAGAACGTTAGCAGGGCCGGCGCTCGGGATACTTGCCGTAAGAAGTTTTCAAATTTACGTGCGCGGCTGGCCTTCCCGCTTCGCGTGTGCGCGCGCCAAAATCAAAGTAGGTCGTTTACATGGATGGCGCGCGGCGAACAAAGAAAGGCGAAACTTTTATTTGCCTATAAAAAAGGTCCGGTCGCCTTTCATACGGAAGACACGGTCCAATTTCACTGCGAATACGAGTTTCAAACTCAATTATTAATACACGCTGCGACGAGCCCTCTCCCCGTACCCTTCTCACGATAACAATGCGTAAAAATAATTTATACGTCGTCAGAAATTTTCGATCGCAACGTGCTTGTATAATTAAAATCGTTTGTAACTCAAAAGAAACCGCAGTCTACAATAAATAGAATGTCCCGTGGTTCAACTTCGTCTCTCAGATAAAAAATAAACAAAAAACGTGAAAGTGGTCGAGTTGATACTCGCTATTATTAAAGAAACTCGTGTTGTCCCTGGGAAGCAAAGGACGAAAACGAGTAGCGCATCGGGTCGGCCTTTCATTGTCGACGCGCCATAAAAGCGCGACTCCGTGGAATACCGTTTCCCGGACGAATACGTCTTTTATCGGTATTCCTCATCTGTTGGACACGGACGACATCGTGACGCCGCGGGTTGTCGGAGTTTGTTGCCGCCTTTGTCGCAGCACCCTCATTGTTTCACCGGGGGGTAGCATCTGCTCTGTGTACGCGTATATATATGTATAGGTAAAAGCCCTGCGTCGTCCTCTTACCTCTCCGGTCTCCGTCGTCGGTGACGTTTGAATAGCGACCGTATCACCGAGGCGAATTCACATTAAAGATCAACCGAGCGAAGTTCGGGGTGGGAAACCTTGGGCCTTGTTCCGCTTCCGGTAGAAGTATGCGTAATTTGCGACAGGCGCTCGAATATCAATTAGGCGAAGTTAATTCGCTGTATATACCGGAAGATAATTGCCCCGCCGGAGAATTGTGAGCTTTCGAGCTCAACAATTAAACAGAAATTTCCTCGGCGACTGTGTTTAATTTCAGGCGCATTTTAACCTATTGTTCTTCGGAACCACTAATTCTATTAAGAGTTCCAACGCGTTCCTTTCAAAAAAAAG
>SHCU01000013.1:873195-894375 GCA_004307685.1 Ceratina australensis
TTATTATAATATAAAATGTTCGGAATTCGTAGTAGGAATTTCGAAGCTACCTTTCCACACGCTCTTTAGAAATAGTTACGCTAAAAAATCTCCGCGGTCACACTCTATGACAACTACCAAATGCCCGGGGAAGAAATACTTCATGCGGCTATTGCCAGGAGGTAGCTTTCTGCCGGTTCCGCTATTTTTTTCCTTTTTTTTTGTTGGAGTAAAATATATCTGAAATACCTGTAGCCGGGCCATTTATTCCGGCATGATGTATCCAGATTTTACAATCCAGTAACGCGCACGGTAGCCCGCACCGGTCATATTTCAGTGTCTTCCCTCCTCGTACTCGTTTGCCGACAGAAATATTTGGCAGCGCCAGGAACTGCAATGGATGCCAGATATGCGCGGTTTAATCCAAACCCGGAGTCGTTTCGATGCTCGTTCATCGATTTTGTTCCATTCCGTTCTATCCCGGTTTCTGTGCGCGTCCCGCGTTACATCAACAACTGTGAGTAACACCGGCCGCCCGCGCTGCCCCTCGGCCGCGACCGAGGGAGAAATTCCGCGTTGCGCAACAAAATTTTCAGTCGGTTTCACGCGTGAAATGCAATTTTAGAGAAACAGCAAATTTAATTTCGCGAACGTTTTCGAAAGACTAGCGGAAATCAGAATATACAAATGAGACTACTTGTATCTTTGAACAATTAGTACGCACCGAGTTCTATCGGTGACGTTGAAAAAATTGTCGTTTTTCGTGCTGCACACGGCCTCACTGTTTAATTTCTAAAACGACTGCAACGCCGTGTAATATTCTAGACAATACGATGACCGATCTGTGTACACGTATTCCCGGGGAACGATTTGCTAATATATACATACGTTTTCCGAGCGGAAACCGAGCGAGCGAGTATCGCATCGGCGGAAATTCAACGCGACCTGCTCGACGCCGCGCACATATGTATTATTTAATGTACGAGCTACCAAAAATCGCGGTGATTTTCCAACTGGTCCCGAACGGATTCCGAATAAAACAATACCACGCGGTAGTTTTTCTTTCCTCTATATTCATACGTATAATTTTTTGAAGCCGGCAAACGGTCCGGCGAGGCAGTAATATTCGAAAATCCCGAGCGGTATCGCTAAACCGATTTTATCTGAAACTACGGTCCATTGAGTTCCGGTCCGCTTGGGAATTCTAAAAATTGCCTTCGAAAGGCTAAGGCGGAAAGAAATCGGCTCTCGTACATAGTGAATGCCGGTCCGGCGACCGAATCGCTGCCACAAACTTCTCTAACATTTATTGCCATCGACACGGCTTTTCCGGTGCTACTGTCGTTTTGTACATAGTATACAGCGGTACGTGCGCCGGTTTCCCGAGGATAAACCGTTGCGCGACGCTCTCGAGATCGATCACTGATCTAGATCAAACCGGGATTCGAAGCGAGGACTGGAGGACGGATCCGGGAAACGGGTATAAAACGAAGATGACCAGTGGAGATAAAGAAAAACAAAGGACGGGGATGAGCCTCGCGGTGCTGAACAATGAGGAGCAGTTAAATACAGAAAACGAAAAAGACGATAGAGTTCGTTGGAAGGTGTAGGATAAAAAAGAGGAGGATTGAAAGGGTTAGAGAGAAGGATCAACGAGGGTGCAAGGAAAGAATAAATATAGAGGGTGTTTGGTTAGAGTAGAAGATTAGGGTATATAATGTAATTTTGTATTTGATTCTATGCAGTTTTTATATGGTTGGCTGTGGTTCAGTGCGAGGTCGAATCTCGGCTGGCAATCAAGTCCGGGCGTTTAAGCCTTGGAATTTGAACTATATTCATCGGCAAGATGGCAACGCCCTCCGCTATAGAACGGGTAGATGCATTGCACATAGGGGTATGCTAATAGAAACTGCAGAGGAGCTTAACGTCTCCATCAAGGAACATCTCCCTAAGGACGACGTGTCCTTAATTAACAACTGCGCGCGCCATTCGATACAAAGCGTTAGGAGCCAACACGGAGATTTACTGTCAGGCTTCGAAGTATACCGATCTGACCGCGAAAATATTCGAACACGCTTTGCGGATAATAAAATCTGAGGAATAGGAGAGGTATCTTGAAAAGAGAGATTTTCTAAAATGCGGCAACGGTGGAGGGCTGGAAAGGGGAATCCTTTTAGACCGGGGGATACCCTATGCAGGCGGGGCCAGAAACAATCGTGAGAAAGGTGTACAAAAAAAAATCGAAGACAATGGATGAAAGCAAAGGGATAATAGTAGGAAAAGACAGAGGCGGGGTGGGGTGTTCAGAATGCATTCACCGTGACCTGTTCACTATATCCGGTCACGTGCTGGTGCGTGACTTCCTTTCATCGGCTTACAAAGGGGTACCGAGGAGAAGCAAGAGTGTACTACCGGACCGTGGCTATGTACACGGTTGTACCGCGAACCCCGTGACAACGACTTCACCCTGGCGCGTTATATTGCGAGCCAGGGGCTGCGCTGGCCTCAATCTCGAGCCTATATCGCTTGCCTAAGCGTCACCGGCGATCGATGGACCCATAAACCTGTCCGGTTCCGTTGCCACTTCCAAAGAATATATATTTTCTCATCGTTATTTACGAGCCCCTATCCACTTCGGATCGAATTGCCCTTTGTCAGAGTTTTTAATTCTCTCGGACATTCCTGCTTTCTTGAATTCAACTGCAATTGAAGAAGACAGACAATACATTTCTAGTCTTTATGGAACAACAACGATGCGCTTTTTCAAAATGTCAAAATCATTAATTAACACCAAATCGAAATGTAAAGAAAAACATAGTTCATCACTTTTTTTTAATCTTTATCCTTCAGAGGAAATTGACAGCTGGTCAGGAATCACTGCTGAAGTTATACAATATTTTCTTTTACTTTTCTCGATTGTGACTGAATTCAATGATCTTTACATTTCATAGAGAAATGATATGGCTTTTGAATAGGACCTGTAATCAACGTAGATTAGGTCGACTCGTAATTTCATGAAATTGGCAGAGGAAGCTTACAATTAGTTGACCGGCAATCGTAATTCAGATCGATGCGCCCGCCGCGTTCTCTGCTGGTAACGAACGTTTCGGGGAAATTCATTACGCGACAGGAGATAGTTATCCGGTTCTAATTAACTTTTATCCGTAGACGCGTCAAACGTGACGGGTCCCTTCAGAGAAATCGGATTCGCAAAATGAATTCTCGACGATTAACCGCGTTCTCTGAACGACTTTATAACGGACTAATCGGGGAAGAAAGCAGCGAGGCGTTCGAAGTTTGCGAAGAGGCGAATAGGTGCGGGGGCTTAATAAAAGCGCGCATAAATATCCGACAGCTAATACCGCTCGTCGTGAAACATCCAGCTGCTAGTTGATAATGAGATCGTTACTCCGGCGTGTACAAAGTAGACGTATGGGAGGGGGAGTCTGTGTAACCACCCCTCGGTACATGTGTACGTTATAACCGCTGGTACACTTATCGCGCTCCTAGCTTTTCTTCCTTAAGTCGTGGTAATAACTAACCGAGGCGTGGGACCGTCATCTCGTTTCAACCTCGCGCCTCTCCTGATACTGTTTACCCCCCGTCCTAATATAATTATCTCGCGCGACTCGGCGCGCTGCAAACGAAAATCGGATCGAATCGCGGTAATTGCAACGGGCCCTTGGCGTTTTCGAATTTATCCGCGCCGACGTGAAAATCGAAAATCAATGAGAGAACGTGAAATTCAACCGCAGCGAAACGTAAGGAAGAGAATTGGAAATTGAGGGAGAAAGAAAAAAATAGAGAATTGTTTCACGGACTCCGACGGTTCCTCTCATCAGGTGGACGCGCAGGGTTCGAACCCGTGACCCATGAAACCCCATAGCCGCTATACGGTATTTCGTTTCATCGGGGAGCAGCGGTCTCTTTCATCTCACGGTAAAAGTGTTACGTTCTTGGTTGGGTCGAATGACCCCTGAAGCTATCCGACGAAATTAGTTTCAGGCGCACGGGCCTGCCACCGCGCCACGCTCTGGTATAAAGCCCCGGCGTGGTAGACCGGTGCACCCGGGATTATTGACGTGTCGCGTTGCGAAGAGTGTCCCTGTTCGATACGCGAGTTACGCTCCCTGACAGGGTGTCTATTAACATTGAAGCTCGTACGGTGAATCCTCTCTTGTCCCTCGAGAGGACCTATACTCGATGAAAATAAAAGGGACCACGGGCCATGCTCGTATCATAATCAACAACTCATCATCTTTCCCATTGATCCTGTAAATAGAGAGAACTGCGAATTACTGTAACTGAATTAATGGAGTAGTTATTAGTTCTAGGGAATTATCGGCGGAATTTAGGAAGTGCGCGTAATAGGATTCTCGCGGTTAATACGAACTCGTATTTGCATTATCGAAGCTCTTTGACTGGGGCGTGCGATTTTCGTGATAACGATTTCTGAACGGCGCAGCCTCCTCGCGGCCGAACAATTTGAGGGTCGGAAAATTATCGGGGGTAAGAAGGATCGATACAAAGGAATCTCATTTTCGGACGGTTGAATACCGACTTCCGAAAAGGAGGGGCATTATAGGAGTACGTATGGTTTCTTGGAACGCGTAAAGGCGCATAAAGGCGGCGAGGGCATAAAGGAATCCGAACCCGTCCTCGGAACGTTTCCAATTCCCCCGCCGCTTTCGATTTGAAGAATATAGAATATAGAAGAAATAAATCTCCTTACTTTATTCTTGCGGTAAGGACGGTCTCGAGATATGTACTCGAAAAATTCCTGACGACGGAAGTCATCGTTGGAAGCAAAACGATTCCCGCTATTTTTGGCAACCGCGATTCTAACACACCTTACCCTCGGGACTTTCTAGAGATTATCTGATGAAAAATGTAGCTAGGCAGCTACAGCGATTTGTGAACCGAATAATAATATTTAAAACTGATTTTCACTGTTTGCACAGATGATTTAACCACGGTATCGGTGCGCATTAAAATCTAACGTTATATACCTTGTATCGGGAGTTTGGACGAAAACCATAATTTTCATTACTAAAATTACTTGCCGCCGATGAATATTATCGGCTACTGCAGTCAGACATTAATTATACATCTGTATAATAGATCTCGCGTAATTGGTTGCCGGCCAAACGGCAATCGCAGACTCAGCGAATGCAATTTGCCAATAGTTGAGCCCGCATTACCATTTTCTTCAATTCCCGATTCACGTTCCAATCGACTAACTAGTACACGGGTTGAATACAAAAATACGTGATATTAAATGTCTCACATCGAAATCGGCAGTGTCTCATTTTTCCACGCGATAACTCATCGTTCTGTCAAATATTTGATTATCATCAGATGCCAATATTCTCTGTACCTTAGAGTTTACATTTTTCCCTCTGCCTTCGGAAGAAGCCATCGGGGCTACTGGTACCATGAAAAATGTAACTGCAGCTGAACCGTCGAGTAATAGGGAGCTCGGGAATTCTGTTTCTTTTGATACCCTACCGCTGCCCTGGGGGATCAATAGAACGTACAGAATTTCAAACTGAACTTGCCACCGGCTGCTGTCAAGATTGAAATAGAGAAATCGTTAACGTCACGTTCATTCTCAATACTCGGCTCATTACGCGTGCAAGTTACAAATAGTCTGGCAATCTTAAGTTATAACACCTATTCCGGCGAACGGTACTTCCCTTAATTCCACAATTGCGCCGGCCCGAGCCGGCGTAACAGCCGCGCAAAACTACTCGTCTTCCCGGCACGGCCTAAGCAATTCCTTAACGAACGAACAATGCGCCCAATTAAATTGAGCCTACCGAATTAAACGTATTACACGGTATTGTTCCGAATTAATCCTTGATTTCGATGTTTACTGACGCGACTTCTGGCAATGTTCAATCTACCTGCTATACAGCATGCAGCGTTTGGGTCTGATCATAGCATGACCTTATCTACTGATTTTACTTTGTACAGCTTCGGACAATTATTCCGGACCCACTACTGCCTATCTGTGAGTTCCCTAGCAGGACAATATTCAGAAGTAGTAAAAATCTATTGGTTTATGTTTCAATGCTCCAGGCAGAAGCTTTGGCTGCATCGTCATATGCTGGAACATTGAAACATAAACCAATAGATTTCTTACTACTTGTGAATATTGTCCCGCTAGGGAACTCTCACATAATCAGTAGTAGGTCCAGAATAATTGTTCGAAGCTGTACTATACGTATTCAGATACTGGATATTTGGCTTGAAGCTCGCAATATCGCGCTTTAAAACTCGCTTCGTTTCGCTACTGGTAATTCCCAGAACGATTCGCGTTAAACGAAGGAAAGCCACGCGTGCTTCCGTATAATAGCCGAGTTAAAGGAACGGACGCGCCGGAAGGGCACTTGTGCGTCGTCGAATTCGTTTATCCGAAGATGAAACCGGGTTTCGAGCCTTCGGTAAACGTACTGGTGCGGCGCGCGCCGCCACTGTTTGAAACCTCGGGAATCGTGGAACTCTTCAGATGCATCGAAATGAAGGCTCGTCGACCGAGATACTTCCGTCAAGATAAATTTAAAGGCCGATTTGAAAACAGTATCACCTATCCTGCGTCGTTGAGAATTTTGATCGAGGTTCACTTGAACGATTTTCACGAGCGAGGATAATTGCGTAATCGATAAAATATTAACTTATTTGCATCACAAATTACGTATATCTTAATTACATTTTTTAATTGCAGATTAAATGTACTGATACTTATACTATATAGTTTGCAATAAAATATAAAAACAAATTTTAATTTGTAGAATTTCAGACTATTTTTTAATGTAATAATAAATTATGTAAATATTTTATATATAATCATTCAATGGTTATGAGAATTTTGGTGTGGCCCAATTTTCCACTTTTCCGAGTAATATAAATGAGTTGATATTCATCGGACATTTTCCGGTAACCGGAATTACACGCGTTTTGATGTAACACCGTGCGAATAGTTTAATTAATTGCGTTACTGCGTGAAAAAGGGTCGACAGGTTCGCTGCCTATGAAAATAATAACTAATTTTTTGTTTTTTAATAACCGGTTGTAAACTTTTAAATTAAAAATCAAAATTAAACAGTCTGGGTTGCACGCTTTCCAATTACCACAGAACGCATGAATGATATCGCGTAGATAACGAGAAACTGCTCGTGGCTGCCAACAAGCGATACAAATTTTTCATCCGCAATTTCAATTCGATATTCACGGTAACCCTTATAAAAAGTGGGACAGTTATAACATTCCGTGAACACAAAACAGACCGAAGTGGACGTGTTACGACGCGTTATGAAACTTATTTCCTTATATTTTCTTTTAATTTGTGTGCACCAAAAAATGTGATTGGACTCGGGCCGAAATGTAATAAATATAATCTATTTATTAATTCTATTAACGACGATGAGTGTAACGTATCGCAAAATCTAATCAATATCAATCGCAATCAATGTATATACATTTAGTAAATAAGAACTTTTTTGAAATTTAAAGAAATTGTTGAAATGTCCGATATCTCCTGAATCGGATCGTTCGGTTGTCACACACGTAATAGCCTATCCAAGGTTTACCGTTTGCCTCGAACGACAAGCAAAATACATAGAAAGTGGTCTTTCGTTCACGATCTCCATTCTTCCAAGGATCAAGCCTTGTTCCCCCGCTCTCCTGACAATCCCTTCTTATGGCTCACTTCAAAAATCCCATTTCGCATGCTTCTGTGCTTTAAGAGCAGTTCCGTTTCTTTGATACGATCCGGAACAAGTTAAGCGTGATTTATTTGAACGAGGGTACCTCTTGTCGAAGGTGCAGGTAACTTTCGGATAGAAGTTAGGCGTGCGAGGATCGAGGATAAAAATGTTTGCATAACCCGGAGTCTAAGTCGCAGGCTGCGAGAAATGAGGTGACGGACGAATTTGGCGCGAGGGGCGAAACAGACGAGGTGCATATTTAATTAAGGGGTCGGTAGGCCGGGTAGGCCAGGTCCAGGAAAAGTGGTGCGGGATGTTAAACACACCTGCGCATCGAAAGTTCGTCATGAATAATTCCGTTTGGCTCGTTTAACGCGGTCACGATACCCGAACGGAGGGGGAACTTCCATCAGCTACCGTTGAACGATAATTGACTTTGCCTCTCACTGGTTCTATTTATTTGCTCGCGAAACGAACCTGCACGAGACTCCCGGTCGGCTAGGCGCCGAGGGGTCGGGAATATGACAAAGACAGCGAGCAGCAGCAGCAGCAGGGGTCGAACAGTTTATGATTAGAAATCAAATTAAGGCTCGCTATGACTAATTGATCCTGAAATTAAATTCTACATTAACTTCGTTCGGTAGCGATCCTTATGGAGTATGGTGTTCAACCCTTCCATCAACAGACGTTGCACGTGCTCAATAAAAGTTTGATACATTATATGGATTTGATTTAAACAATTAAACATTTAAGCAGGAATACAGCTCCGAGCATACGTCGGTGATTGATCAGACAGGGGTGTAAACCTGTGATAACGAGGCACTTTAAATTCGATTAATTTGGTGCATGTTCAACGCGCCGAAATGGCTGTGGAAAGTGATACTGATTAAAAGTTAATTGTACATAGTAAATGTATTGGACTCACGAGTTGCTGAATTTTATTCTTACAAAATAAGCAAAAGTAAATCTAAGATAAATTCGTCGGTCTCATAGACAAGAGTTTATCTCTTGTATATGTTGAGTCAATGGGCATCTGGCCCTATATCGAATCTTAACAGATGGGGTGCAATGTAATGCTTTGCAGGCCCAGACAGTTACTGTTTGTTCCCGACAAGTTGGCCAGTCAAGGACACAGTTCTTACTCTGTTCCATCTCTCCTACTACCATGCGTTACATCGTTATTGGCTGCCAGAGTTCTACACGGGCCGGGCTTTCGTTCTGGCGGTAGTTTCTCTTACCAGCCGCAGAAAAGTATCATGTTCGCGTTATCGCAAAGCCCCGTTGGCCCGAATAGCGGCTGACGACACGGGACGACAACGAGCATATCGAGAGAGTGTCATCGGCCGCAGCCAATAATGATGTAGCGCGTGGTAGCAGGAGAGAAGGGGCACAGTGAGAAAGAGAATGATCTTCACTGGCCAACTAGTTGGGAACGGACTATACGTCCCTTGTAACGCCAAGAGTTAAGGATTTTCGTTAGTCTCGTCCAGTCCAAAAGACTTGGTCAATAAAATTGTATTTTGTACCGTTAATTTAACTGAGTTATTCATTTGATCTACCGCCATTAAACCAATACGAGTTCATGCTAACAATACTGTTTTAATTAAAGTACACAGAGTTTCTCGGGTCGAATGTATCGTTTTCTGATTTAGGGGGCGTGTAGAGATATTTTTAGATCGTGTGATGGTTATTGCAGGGTGGTCCTGACTTCCCGGTGAACCAGACACTGTCGAACATTTACGGCCGCAAATCGGCCAGTCCAGAGGCGCCAGACCACGTAGACGAGGCTCAGGTTCGTACGAACACAAATAATGTGTGCGATATAATTCTGGTTTCTATCGTTTGTAATTGTTATTTGAAAACGACTGATTGTCAACGAAGCTTTTCTTACTAACGATATGAATGCAAACGCGGCAATGGCAGCGGCACGGTGGCAATGGCAGTAAACACTGAGTATTGAACTTCTTTCTCTTTATCGCAATTGAAGGTGTTCTGGTCCTCCCGTCACGAGGGGTAGTAAATTAAAGCGCGTTAAAAACGGAGACATCTAGATAGTACCAACCGAACATGAAGATAAAGCAATTCTTAGAAGATAAGGATGACTTCTTATCTTTCTACTTGACTTATCTTGAGAGCTGCTTTGCTTTCATCCCTACAATTCATCCCTAGCTTACCGACGCGCTTTCCTCGCGCCACCCTTATTTTCCGCGGGCAACCCTTATTTTCCGCGCGCTACCCTTATTTTCCTCGAAACACTCTTACCCAGCTTCGGTATCTTAGCGTTCACTGGTACCTTGTTTGCCAGCTGATATATTCAGTCGCGTTCATGCCGATTCGTTAAATCAATTTCGTATGCACACGTGTTTCTGTGTATGACCGAGATCGGGCAGATGTCGACGACCCTTCATCTCGGTCATTCGCCCTAACGTATGCCGAGTGTCATGTAACCGGCGGTGCAACTGAATACGGGCTGATTCATTCGACGTCAAAAAATAAGTCGAACATGTAGAATAAAATTTTTATTAAAATGTGAAAATCGTGTTCTATATTTTCGATTTATGTTTCGACGTAAACGTCCATCCGGTTGTTTGATCAGTTACATAACACTCTGTACGTTGCATGATTTTTCTAACATTCATCGGTACAAATTTTAGTTTTTCTTTTAGCAAAATATGAGTTTACGAAAATATAATTTTCGCCCTTATATAAGAGAATCTTTAGTTAAATTTAAAATCCTATGAACTTGATTTCATTTAGAAAATCTCTTAGATACAAAATTGCATATAAACAAGGGCATTGCAACTACTATTTTTCATCTTGTTTGTAACGCTCATATGAATATCAGTATATGTTTATTAAATCATGATCAGAGCACGCGAGATTTAACTTTCCTCTTTCCAAAGAGGTATCTCACGAACCAGAAATCTAGTATAAGGAGGAAAAGCGTACCTCCGTAAACCCATAGTTTTTGCTGACATTTTAACATTTGTTACTCCGTTTTATCGATGACCAGGTAAAAATAGTGCAAAATATGAGTTTACGGAAATGCTTTCTGTCCTTATGTAAGAAGATTCTTGAGCCATCAGGTAACTTTTTGTGAACGGAATAATTAAATCTGACGTGCTCTGGTCTTGAATTCTTCCCGAGAGAATCTCTGTTTGATATAAAAATACCCAATGCACAAAAGATGAAGTCCGTTGAACCGTTATTTTTAGCAAATCTTTTGTGTAACATTTTGTCTGTCTTATCGCACCTGTAACGAAGTTAACGCCCTTAAGGAATAAGATCGTTAATAACATGTGAAACAGAACATTTTCTTTTGATTTTACTCGGGAGAAAAAGCTGTGCCCAATACACGTTGAACACTGGAATTAATTTCACATCAACGAACTATAATTTTCTACCGTTCTAGTTCCCTTTCTTACTTCTTTCGTTTTCCCATTTACCCAGCGAACAGAGCGGAAAGAAAAGGAGATGTATTGTACAGGCTCGAGATACAGAACTCTTATCGTTCTGTTTAGTCTTTCATGAAATAACCAATGGCCCTAGAACAAGAATATAAAAAGGATTAAGCAGTAGTTTCGTTTTACTAAAATGTCCTTACCATTCGTGCCTCACTTCCATCACCAGTTGCTATTATAATAAGATATTAAAATGTAAAAGATAGTAAAATGTTTCCGGTGTTGGAAATTGTACGAGAATAGAGAATCTCATTCAGTCTATCACGTCTTACGTGCTTAAGCAGATTTACAAACGAGCGGTTTAGTATGTTTCGTAAATTATAGTAGAAATCTCCGCTAGCTGCATTATGTATCAGAATCGCGGTTTCCCGACTCGCAGAGCCGGAAACCTCTCGTGTATGAAGTGACCTAATTAATTTAGTTCGTCTGATTAACCGCGGATAGCAATCGTTGAATTCAACCGTACAATCTTTGGTTATTTAATTTTGTTTCGAGAGCCGGCAAGATCACATTCTGTGCTTCGCTACTTGATTTAACTTTATCCCGCGTCAATCCTTCCGTTTTATTCTATGGAAATTCTTCCGTTTTATGAGAATTTTTATTCGATCTTTGCTTATCGACAATACATTTTAACAGATAGTATGCGGACGATTTTTATATAAAATATAATCGAGGAGCTAATATTAAAACGCGTTCAGCGGGTAGCCGGGCAGCATCGATCACGAAGTTTCTTTTCTTATTTCAGCCGCAGCTACTGGCGGGTATAAATCAAATGTTAGAAAGGAATTTGTAGTCAGATGAAAATCAATACAAATCGAACTGAGTTGTCGTAAATTCTAGGGTCGATCAGTACCACCCACGTGGTTAATTAATACATTTCCTCGTAGTAAATTGAATTCCCAATTGATTTTCATTTACGCATTACTTTCGCGGACTTCCGCGAGTTAAAATATTCAATATTCTCTTCACCCGCGTACTCGACATGCGACAACTCTTCATATTTGCGGCATTACCATCAGGCAGTCTCAACAGCCTGCCCTTACGTCATTTTCGCAATCATGGGGCATTCGCCCTCATTTTCCCGCCTGCCCATTTTTCTCTCGTCTGCCTTAGATTCTCAGATGTATTGCTAAAAAGATATAAAAGCATTTGAACAAACACTATATCAGTTACTATCAATTACTAGTAGATTCAACTTACGGATTATAAAGATCTCGCGTCCATTGATGGATTGATTCGTTGTTGATCGAATAATTGTGGTAAATCTGTAGAAACAGTTTATATCATGAATATTGAAATATTCCCTTGATAATAGTAAACTAAATATAACGTACACGGTATAACAAATTATTTTCTTACCTAAAAAAACTACCACCCGCATAAATTACTATGTTAATATTCTAATTATATTTTAATCGAATAAAATGTTAACGATCACGTACGACGTGCCATGGCAAAAGTTTGATTGCAATTATGCTTTTCAAAGCTTCAGACCATTTTAATAAAAGTATTTATTTGATCGTTTGTACCATTCAGTGAATGTAGTACTATTACCTCTGGAAATCAACGCGAATCTGAGATAGCTCTGTCGTTTATCTCGCCGTTTCGAAGAATAGCGAGGACACGATGAACCAGTGTGTAACATCAGATCTTTGAACCATAACTGGGTCATACCCGGACGCAACGATTATTGTTCGCTACGTCGCTTTAGGAAATTACTGTAGGAAGCAGAACTCGTAAATAGCGACATTCCAGGTATGGGGAGTGTAAATAACCGTTGATGTAATATCGTCTTTTAGCCATTTAATCGGCAATCTAGTTTCCACTCCTTACGAGCTCTAATTAAAACGGTCACTTAATCAGCTCGCGCATATTTGTTGAAGAATTTCCAAGAGAATTTCAGTTATCAACAAACTTCTTTCCAACATTGCTCTTCCAGTTTCTTATAAAAAAGGTACATTTAATTTAGCGAGTCAGAGAGAGAAAGAGGCAGTGAGGGAAAATGAGAGTGAGAGAAAAAGGACTTCAAAGTGGAGCCTGTCGTGGCGGAATCGACAGGCCTATGCCCCCGGCGAATCGAATTAATGAGTTTAATCACTTCTCGTTGAACTCGTAACGATTACGCGTATTCACACATTCAAGTCATGCATCTTCCACTCGCGTCGTTCTTCCCTTCGCTTTCAGCACAATAAAACTATGTCACTGTTCCACTCGTATAACGATGTTGTGATGCAGCACGCCTTAAAGACGTTATGGCGTTTCTGGAAATCGTTAAGCAGTGCTCGGGGACGCGGACGATGTAGACCTTGTACCCGCTTACATTTAAACCGAGCAGTTTTCCGTTGCGTAGCAAAACTTGGAACAAAGCTTCAGCTACTTGTTTCAAAGCCTTTCTTTCCGCTCCGTGAAAATCTGTGTCATCCGTCTCATCGGTTCGTTATATGTTTTAAACGAATAATTATACTCTTTTATAATACTCTTCCAGGGAATTCAATAATTGTTTCCTCTGTCTTATTTACAAAGTAAGGCCGGGAACACCGGCACCCTAAGATAGTGATTTTTAATTACTTGCCGCGCAACAAGTTTACGACTGCGCTGTAGACAGACTTTTCTTCCTTCAACGCCTTTATTTTGAATATATACTATTCTAACGAAAATAGGATTTACTTCAAATCGGATCTCGAACCCGATTGTAATCTCATTTATTCAATGGAAATTTTATTAAGCCCCGATGCTGTGCGCGTGCAAGTATTTTAGATTGACCTGACTAATCGTTCGTTATAATTCATGCGACTGTGTAAATTGATATCATGTGAAATAATAGAGTATTTAAATCGTATTCGTGATGTATGATTTAGATTCTATTTTATTATTAAGAAAAACGAAATAATAATGACCAGCTATATTTTTCCAAGTGCCATCAGTAGCACACGCCCATCGATGGTCAGCCATGTTGGCTCGACCACTGGCTTGTACCAATTCCAGCCGGAGAAATATTAATTATATTTTATTTTAAAACATAACGTAATCAACCTTACTATGTAAAACGTCTCTCTTTCGTGATCCTAATCGTAGGAGGGTGGTAACACTTATGTCTAACCCATTTTCTTTCCGTATTCAAGTGACAGAAAATAATATTAAAATTTCGAGCAACATTAATCAACCTTCTGCTTGATAAAGAAATCGAAATATTATGTCAAGTAGATTTGCACACAGGTTTATAATATTAAAAAAGAATTAGTGTCCAGATGTAGAGAGATGTTTTTTTATTGAACTTGGTTCGACCCAGTTGTTTAAAAAAGGTTACGAATATTTTTCACGAGTAGCACAGATGTTTTAATTTGAAACTAGAACGGAGAACGTGTAACACACATACTTCAATGAACTTAACGGATTTCGTACCTTGGTTATCACTTGAGAATCAGCTTTCAGCCCTTTCGTAGGATAATCTTATGACCTTACTTGTTCCTTACGGTGCTTCAAGACAACTGACGACGTTATCTCAAGGCGCTCGCATCTGGCCCCTTCGATGTTCTTGATTTTATTTGAATATCTATTCTGAGCTTTTACCAAAGACGCATACCACGATGCATGCACTGAACTTTTTTATTCTTGTTAGTCATTTCTTAAACTCTTTACATGTTCTTATAATATCTAAACGACTATCAAGCCATGTTACATAAAGGAATTTATTGATTTTCAAAGAGAACCATAAAACTGAAGTAAACTCAAGAGGTGGTTGTTCTCAAAAGTTACGGGGGAACTTCAGACTGCGCAACAATGAAAGACGTAACACTCAATAGCTAATAATTAATAAACTCTGTTCACACCGCATCAGGTACTAAATAATTTCTAATATAAGATGTTGGTAGTTGATCTAAGCTAAGATCATGAATTTGCAAATCCATTTTCGCGCGAGACCTCGCCGGTTCAAACTTCTACTTACGAACCGCGATCCGCTAGCGACAGGCGAAAAAAGATACTTGTCGAAAATTCAAATTACACTACTTACTCAAGGAAATTATAATGAAATAAATACCTCGCGTTCAATTCATTTTATGAGGAAGTATAAAAACTTTTAGATTTGAAAGTTGTTAAAAGTATTAGAGTTGATTCCAGTCAGAGGTAGCTCAAAAGTGATAACTTCTGTACAGGTATTCAATTAATTATTATTCGCGTACGAAACACACTAAGGGTATTGTAGGGCAGATTGAAACATTATAGCACCAATTTAGCTAGGGCTGGGTCGTAAATTGTAAGGGCAGGTTGCCTGTCCGAGGGATAGCCATATCATCGTATACAAAAGGAATTGATTTCAAAAGATTCACAGCAGGGGCAAACATTGAGAATTTAAAGCGAAAAACAAGTAACAGCGCATCTTTTATTAATATTCTCTTCACTGAAATAATAGCAGCTCGATAGATCCGATAATTCCTGAATCTTGTACAATGATTAAACTTCTGATAATTGCAATATCCCTGAGAAACTGAAATTTCCACGCATCAAGGAATTTTGAAATTATATACAATGCGAAGAGCTGGAGAATATTAAACTACTTGATAATTTACCATTTTCAAGAATCCTGTTATCTTGGGGAATACACATGTTTTTTTATAATCCGGACCTATGAATTGCTAGATTTTTTAGAATTCTATTATACTAATTGCGAACGACGTCACATTTTAGGGAGCTCTAAAATATCCTCATGCCTTCTAATACTGTCTTCAAATTAATATGAATATATACTGCAGACTGTAAGCCAAGCCAATACAGTAAGGATGAATCTGTAGGAATTAAGATTATGCCCATATTATTGTTAACCCTTATGAGATTGTTTTCTGTAAGAGAAATTAAAGGATGTATTGGCAGAGGAACTGTAGTANTTGTTTTCTGTAAAAGAAATTAAAGGATGTATTGGCAGTGGAACTGTAGTAGGAAACTATCAGTGATCTCCTTGCACTTTTGAATCTTAATGCACATCCATTTATTTCAAATATTATTGTAACAAAGATACAGCTGGCTAATAAATATATATTCCTTATAAATACTACAGTATTCTCTTGCTGATATGAATAAGAGATTTATTCTTTCACTTCCGATCTTACGATTTATGGCCATGCAGACGCGCGCAGATCTCTGGCCATTACTTCGCTGTACCCTACCTTGACTGCTTGACCTTGATACATGGCACTCCCTAGGTTCTTGCCAGTACCCCCAGATGACATTAGGAGTGTTTCCTTAGCCCCCAGAGTGTCGATCGATGCGAAAATAAACAATTCGCGCATGCCCAAAGCACACGTATACACACATACACACGCATAACACAGTCAAACAGACTTCCAGCATGGCCACAGAGATTGCCGCGCGACGATAAGACGTTATCGTCTTCGGGTAATATACAAATGATGCGGACCAAACGTTGCGGAAACTTGAGTAGACACGATTAGAATTAATTTAATAAATCATTGTTGAACGCGGACGCTTAGAATGGTGATCAGAAAGGTTAGTTAACGTAACAACGTGGTGTCATGCGCTTTGCTGTCTGATATTACGGAGGCGGCGCACGGGTCCCGCGTTGGCGTACAGATTTGAAATTGAACGTTCATGACCGACGCACGTATTTTCTTTGCAGGCTTTTAATAAAAGTTACCGCGTCAGTATCTTACACGTTCGTTACAAGCACCAAGCATGGTTTCAAGCCTGGGTTCTGCTTGTTTTTGTGGAAAGTACAGGCAAGGTGCAGCATTTGCTCACATACTTAAAATTAAGCATCCGTCGTTGACGTACGATCTCCTTTTTCATGGTTTTAATAAAGGTTTGCCTGACAGTGGTTTAAACATTCATTACGAGTACGAAGCATATTCCTTATGATCAATTATCCATATTATGTTATAATACCAAATGAAGTTAAAGTGCATTGTTTCACTAGTTAGGAGAAACAGTGAATTTCTTATCGCACGCAGTTAGAAAATTAATATTGTTGTTAAAAATGTTAGGAACATAAATTGAATTAAATTGAATAATAAATGACAGAATTCTACTCTGATTTAATTAATAGCATGAATTTCCTGTAGACAAATAAAAAAATCGACAGTCAAGAATTCAAGAAAGACGGGTAGATGAACTGGATTACAAAGTTCTGATTGAATCATACGTTCATGCTGGCGTGCACATTTTTATTTGAATTACAACATTAACTCAATTATAAGTTTTAATTAAGAAATCTGTAGATATTACGCTTTTTCCGTTTCGCTGTAATGCTTCGGTATTTGATTATTATTTTCATTCTTCAACTTTCCATTATGGAATGTGTCGCAAGGTGGGTGGGTATTTCCCTTTATTTTATTCGTATCTTTAGTCGCGTCTCCAACTTCGCGCGAGGCTTCTGAGTAGATAATGCCTCCGGAATTCTTTTGCCTACATTGAACTAAGTAGCTGCGCAATATTTGTGTAACAAAAAACATTAGCGATAAAGTAATAGCGGCGCGTGAAAATGTATGTCGTCGAAATAAATTTTAATAACGGTATGATATACGGCATCTAGATTAAACGCTTGCATGATATCAAAATAAATTTGGCATAAAATCAAGATAAATTTGCATAATTGCCAATAACTCATTACTTACTTTAAGATTGGCACAGATTAAAGCATTCGCGTAACAGAACACGGTAACGGTACGCTCTTAGCGAGAATACTCATCGCAAACGAACGTCTCTGTTCACGTTTAAGCAATGCTTCGAAGCGAGCGCGAACGTTTCCATTCCATGACGACGGTACAATCTCATTCGCTTCGCGAGGCGAATTAAAAAAAAAAATTAACGGGCTACGTCACTTGATAAATGAAACGTCCCCTACTCTGTACCGAACCGTTCATTTATACTAATCAAATCGAGAAGAAAATCTTAACAATTTTATGACGGGTGTCAAATACACTGTATGAAACTTCTTGATACGACTTATCTTACTAAAATTCCCCGATTAAATTACTCCACGAAATTACAGAAATTTTACTTTTAAATAATTAATTGCACGATATTCTACTATCCATTTGAAATAGAATTGAACCCCCTATGAGCTTCTCTGCTAATTCTAAATAATATAAAGGAAAACTCAGATGGAAGAGTATAAAGCATTCCCTAATGCAACCGCTGCTGCTGGACACCAATTCTATTGGGGCCAGGTTGAAATACCTGGCACGTGCTCGATCAGTATATCTGGCTGTCAGCAGGTTGTATATTTGACAGATAGAGAATTCAGAGCGTGCGATCTGGAATCTGACCAGCTGTGCCATGGACATGACCGGCAAGGGTCGGTAGTAAACCATTCTTAACTTTGTAAGACCTGTTTCTTAGAAAGTTTCTGAGAAAACGATATTACAAAGGGATTACACGAGATGTGTATAGTGAAAAGTAAAGCTGAATAATACTTTTCAAAAATAAAGCAAACTGTGTGTGCTTTTTGGAAGTTAAGAGGATTTACTTTTTAGCATCAGAATTAATAGGAATCCTGAAAACAAATGAATGATGAATATTATTTATAATTTAGACGAATTTTATTACATGAACTTTTTGTTTGAAATTACAACAATGAAATATATGCTACAAATTTCATTTAAAACTAGTTACCTTTGTTATAAGATGAAATCGAGGGCTTTTGCTTTGACATCTACTTTTGTTATAAAGCCTGTTATTATTTGATATATCACTTCATATGTCCTCTGCTATTATTCATGTTATTTTATTGTGTCTTAAGGAACGGTACTCTATTATCATATGCAAACATAATACGAAAGGGTTTATGTTTACTGCAGGTTGTGGATGAACGCAACAAAGCTTAATTTAGGTAACAGTTTTAGCACAGCGCAGCGCTGTTCCTCCTTAATTAATTAGAGGAATTCAAAGCTGGATTGAAAGAGGGACTGTAATAGAAGATTGCAATTAGATCAGCCTCTCATATTCATATAAACGTTTATACTTAAGATATGCTAAATACTGTAAGATAAAAAATGTTCATTAGGCATTACATTTGTTCATTTGGCTATAATGTTAGAACATATTTTACCTTTAACCATTCAATTCTTCAATCTCTTTTACATGAAAGGAACTATGCCCTTTGTGTAGCTTAGCCAGGTAAACCTATACCATGGCTGGGCTCAGATCTCCCCCTTTGACACTGATATGATATTGTTAATAGACATCTCGATGATAATGAAAATATCATACATATTCATCTTACTATGATTTTAAAGTAGTCAATTCACGTTTCAATCTCTGTTCTGTAATTTGCTAAGATTTGGATGAGGAATGCACCTGTTTACACCCGCGTAGCTCGGTGGCCTTGACTGACAGATGTGCCTAGACCTTGACGCCTGTCCCGGGTAAACTCCACGTTTTCATTTAGCATTCCTGGACCAGAGAAAAGCCTCCATAATCAATAGAGGGCTACAGGGCGCGCCATCCTTTAGCTGTTTTCGCAATTTACTGCAAGATAGATAAGTCAGAACATGTCTATCGTGACCGCCGCGCGACCACGAAAATTTTGGTATACGGGTGTTTCGGAATAATGGCTCTAAATGATGCAGAATCTTGAGTAGATAGTATCGGCATTAATTTTAGTAAGGAAAATTGAAGAATTATTGCAAAGTACTTCAATTACAAGGTTAGATGGAGCCCTTGGAACTAAATGTCCGCGCATGACACCCGCGAGCGAGCGAGCGCACGCCTACGCCTGGGTAGCCACGTGGTGCCATGCGCCAGTAGCTCATTAGCTTCTACTAAAAAGCTAAAAAAAATTATGAGATATCATGCATAACAATCTGAAGGATGCCACGGTCTACTACCTTTTGTAAATAATTCAATTAAAATTCTTAAAACGCGTTAAATTACACGGAGCGTTCGCGCGTTCAGAAGTGCGAAATCCTCGTTATTCCATAGAAATTATTTTGTTTCTCTTGCTTACTTATATAAAATTATCTGAATATTTATTATTATAATAAATATATTAGTGGAATCAGGCTGCTCGAATCGAATTTCTCGGTCTGTTAAAAATTTTACACCAGGTATTATGAGTCCTTATAGGTAAAAGGGTCGCTCTTGGCATGACAGAGGAAATAGGGGACCTTTGCTCTTTTATCTGAATAGAAATAGGGTCCCGGACCCCTTGTATCCAGGTAGCACACAGGCCCACTTCATTCATGAAAATGAATAGCAAGGGAATAAAATCGTTTTTGCACGCTGAATAATTTAAACATTTATTTCACATATACGATTCGGTCCGTCCCTTTCGCGAATCGTATTTTTAGTTCTATTTTCTGCTTTTGAATAAGGGAAGACGAAATGAATTGCCACAGCTGATCGAGAGAGTGTTGTGTGGCAATCTTATCTATCTCCTCAAATTTCCTGGTGTTATTATGGTCATGCATATAAGAGTTCACGTGGATACATCACGGTATGATGCTTTCATTAAAATGACCTAGAATTGTAAGGGAACGATGGCCACAGGAATAGTACGCTGACTATAATTCCTTCCCGAGATATTCTATAAGGGAATCGCGGGTGTTAGAACTCCAGTAACTAAGCAATTGAAAAATAAGGAATGCCTCTGCGTCGCAACGACTCGAGGAGAAATTATCTTACGTATATGTTCCCGAAAAACGACCATCGGAAAGACGTGGTTTATGTCACCCTCAAGTTGTTTGTATATGATCTACGTGAATGTTTTCCTCCCTGGGTCTTTTCCGTTTTCTCACAATTGGTAAAGAAACCTCCAATATCAATACAGTAAGAAATACCAATATTCTCCTGACTTGCGGTATGCTTTTGAGCTACATGCAGTTTTGTAGCACAGTCAACGTCACAGAAGTCCTCGTATACGCTTTGAAAAGAGCTTGTCGAAGTGTAAAACAACATTATGCAAGTCCAAATGTAAATCATCTTATAAAACGTCGAAGTTATGAGAAAAATACGTTCTCTAAACTTTTCCGATTAAGACTAACCGAGTAAAACCGTAAATTGTTCGATCGATATGTATG
>SHCU01000013.1:899643-922593 GCA_004307685.1 Ceratina australensis
ATTAAGATTGGGAGACTCTGTTCATCTTAATTCTCTTCGAAGAGACGTTCGCTTTTCAATCGACGCGCTGAATTCACCGATCGAATCGTAGCGAAACGTGAGCGTACTTCCTGGCATCGTGAAATTCTTAGTTATTTTTGATTCAACGCGGAAAGGATTCAGCACGATAAGTCTCGGTTTAATTGTATGCAGAACGCCCGCGAACCTTTTTCTCAGAATTGCACGCTGAGAAAAGTACGCTTTTCAATCGAAGTGGGAAATTTGATGGATCGTACCGCTAAAAAACACGACTGCGGAATCAGCTATAAATTCCACGGAGCGTCGGAAAATTATTCCTTGATTCGGTACGGGGGTAGGTAAGCCGCGTGAAAAATTTTAGGATAATTATGCGAGGCCGTTTCGCAGAACTGCATGCTGAGAAAAATACTCCCTTGAATCGAAGTGCGAAATTGACGGATCGGATCGTCGGGAAATGTGACCGCGGGATCAGCGCGTGAATTCTTTCGAACATCGGAGGATTCTTCGTTATCCCCTGATTCAGCACGGAAATGATTTGCTTGAAAATACGAAGGATAATTCCGTGCCTATTCATGCCGCGTATACACATTTTTTTCTTCACGATCCGTCATTTTCTCGTGAATTTGACGAGCATTTTTCTTCGTCCGTTCGACTTATGTATTTTACACGGTTGCTCTGAACTGTTCAGCCCGTGACACGTTCATCCCTTCGTGAAAGAAAGTACAGATTTCCGTCCGTCAGATCTAACCGATTATAAACGAAAGTAACGGTGAATAAAAATAATTGATTTAAACCGGAAACACTGTGAGCTGCTGAGAAATTTATGAAGTGAAAGTTTGTTTCTATAAATCTGGAAACGGCGTCATTATACATATTATAGTTGATCATAAATTTGATTATCGCTTTGAACAACTCTTTTAACCTAAGCGCAGCTTCGAACTTTGTGATTTTATAATACAATCCTTTGACGTATAGCATTACAGCGAGCGAAGCTGAAGTTATTAGTTTATTTAATCTGTAAAACTGACGTATCGTTATTGATCGTTTGGCCGTTGGCACATACTTTGGGAGCTGTTTAAGAGAGAATAATGTCGGTCGTTGCGGGTCAACCGTGGTCGCCTTCAGGATCCTATTATAAAATTATAAAAGATTTAGTCGAGCCAGAAAACCTGTTGCTGTCCGAGCTGTGTTTACCTATATCCATGATATACGGGGGACTTTGCCGGCGCACACGTAGCCCCGCGTAAGTAAGTACGTGTAAAGCGGAAATCGATTTGTAGCCCTTTGATGCTTGAACGAACCGGGCTACAATTATTTTAACGAGAAAGTTGTTAAAAATCGTTCCCTTTCTCACTTACACAATATATATATCTAACGGTTATAGAGATCGAAGAGAATTCGCAGCTCCTGCGACTGCACTCCATTGTATTTTATGATTTCACGGACGAACGTGGCACTCCTCTAAGAGGAATTGTGACTGAAAGTTCGCTGCAACAGTGAAATTAGATGTTTCCTATTGAAGAAAGTGTTTAGCGTAGTTGGAGAGTTGCATTCCGTAGCATAGGGAATGCTTGCATTAAAATAAAGTGCGTACGGAGTTAACGGATGTTAGGGAGGAGAGACTCGAATTGTTTTCTGTGTATCATTCCAGTCGGGCGGAAGAATGAAATCGTATTAAAGCAGGATCAAAGCGAGAATATCGTGCGCGGAGGTAAAAGGTAATGTAGGATCGAGAGAACACGATGATCCCCTGGTTGTCTATCAGTTCTTACTGGTTGAGCAAACAAAAGAACGACGTGAAAGACGATTACCATAGCCCTTACATACGTCAATACATTATGGAGACAAGGACCCAGACACAAGGCATTAAGACCAAGGTGGTGTGTTCACCTAAAAATCCTAAAGCCAAGTTTGTGTATAGAGCTCGCAGCAGCCCTCGTTCTCGCGAATGCGAGAATCATCGTGTCGCTCAGGAAGAAGCAGCTTGGTGGTCGGAAATATTTTCCTGCTGCTTCCCATATTTCCTGCAAAAAGGCCGTGACGTAAGTTTCCTCCTGCCATGAATGTCCGAACTGTTGATCGATGTATTTTATCTCTGTGTTTGGGAATGGCTTGAAACCTGTTTCGAATTGATTGTGCTATCGGACCGTTTCCTACGCACTCGGCGGTTCGGTATCCTTTGCGATACGGCGTTGAGATTCCAAGTTAAACTCGTTCGAACGGCGGGAAGCCGTTGTTTATTCATACCGTGCCAACCACCGGCGCCGTTGTTTCCGTTTGCGAGTTTCGAGTTCGTTTATTCGCAACGGGTTCGCGTTAAAACGACGTCCCCGGGAAAATTGTCCGCCCGAGGAAGCTGACTCGAAAACGGACCTACTTGATTCGGCTCGTTTCTCGTGACCGAAATTAATACGGATGCCTCGTCACGGTGAAAACTGACGGTCTACGCAATCGGAAACAGCTCGGCCGTCGTGCGTAATAAATCAATAAGAACTGCCACCCCGCGAGACTCTCCCTCTCCCTCCTCCCAACTATCACTGTAATTGGATTAATTTAATCTTAACTTGAAAAGTTGATTGCCGTTGCTTCATTTACTCTCTAAATTAATAATTTAACTGACTGTCAAAATAAAACGTCCACGTTAAGAGCATAGAACTTCTACTTTTCCCTTTGTGTTTATCAAGAGCATCTCGTTGTATCTATGGAGACTAATTAAATATCGTGACAAAGACGATTGAGAACGAGGAGGACGGATTTAAAAAACAGAAGACAAATTTTTAAGGCTTCGCGGGAAATCGAGACGTTGCGCGAGCGTCGTTTCCTCGATAATTTATTCACGTGGGGGCGATGAGGTTTCAATAAACGTTCGATCATTGATATCGTGGGTTTGACCGACGCTCATCGTACCTGGAAGCCCCGTTCACGATAATGAAACGAAATCCGGGATTTAACCCGGGGATTAGCCCGGTGGGAGCGTCATCGATATCGAAACCTAACACGGGCACGCACGGCCTCAGTCGTGGCACCGCGCTCGCTGTCGCCGCGCAATTCTCTTCCTCTTCGTGTTTCCCCGGTCCCATCCGCGTGGAAAATGATCTTTCTGAACGTACCGAAGGTTAGACCGAGCGATCTATGCCCGGTGCAGGCCCACCATCAGCATGAAACGGAGCCCGACCCCGTGGGCTCGTTGCATCTGAAACGTAAACGGCCGAGACTGCGACGCTGTAAATTCGTACGAACGGTTCTCGACAGGCTACACGTCAGTACATATTTAGAAATGGCTATAGCGGAAAATGGTGGTGTTTGTTATTTTTAAACGGCGTATGCGACTGCCGCGATCCCCGCGAATTAATCGAATCTTTAATTGCAGATCCCGGAGAATATCGTATTCGAGGTGCCGCCGTCACCTTTGACTCCAAAAACCTCGAAGGATAAAAAACCGAATTCCGTCATCGTCGACAAGGCTGCGCAGATCGGTGTGGCCGTCCACGAAGCAGTAAACAGGGTAAGATATTGTAGTCTTATGTCACCGTCTCATTGAATTGCTAATGCCGGGTAAAATAAGGCAGCAGCTTAAGCGTAAGCAGTTTATTAAATTAAATATTCCCGCATGCGAATCCGCCGGCGCATGTCCCCGCGGCCCTTTCGCGGGTCGCCATCTCGTCTGATTCCGCGAAACCCTGGTAAAAATCGATCGCGTGACCGTTGGGAGCTGCACCGCGTTTACCGACCGCAATGCATTCCAACTGTTCTGAAATCGATCAACTGCAATTGCTATTACCGCAAGAAACGAAATCGAACCGTGCCACTAATTACGGTCACTCGTACGCAAGTCTAAACGTAATTTCTACAAATTCCAGTGGTACATGTCAATGAATGATCAGACGTATCAGTGGAATAGATGAACAGGAAATTTAATATAACATAAGCACCGAGAAGAAATTAGTAAAGAGTGCCCGACCCTGTGTTACAGCGCGGCAGGCAAAAGGGGCCTGGCGCTGTAAAACACATCTCTGAGATCTCACAGCATGACTACTCTGGCACATATTTTTATCCGTTTATTAATCAGAATTTAACTACTTTCACGGTACGTTCATACGTATCTCTACTATAGTACGCTCTAACATCTCTTTCTATGATCTGTTAACGCTTTTGTACAGATTCCTACCATGTTTCTTCCGCCGCAAGGTCCCATAAGGCTGGCACTCTTTACTAATCTCCCCTCGGTGCCGTAAGTCTGTAAAAATGGTACGCGACGAATCTAGTCGTCATTAGTTGCATCGTCTTTACTACCCCTCGAGAGATGGCGCGTTAGGTCAGATTCAGTTTCCACGGGTGTACGTTCGATGGTGCGATGGTCGGACGCCTGATAAAAGAGCACCCCCCACGTTACACGTTATACCCCTGATACCACGGTATACCGAGGAGCACGTGGAGTAAGCCAGTCTGGCCGCGACTTTTATTCGTCGTCGGCCTTGCCGTTGGTTCACGACAAACTGAGTCTCGAGTTGTAATTGTTAACGACGATTAGAATGGAACGGTGTTAATGTAACGCGAGGGTAACAACCTTCTGGACAGGCGTAACGAATTTGAACAGATTATCGATCTTCCGACAAGACTGACTTGTGATGTCTAAGCAACGGTTCCTTTTTTGTCGCCAATGACTATTTTATGTACGTATCATCAGTCAATTTGACGGGATTCTATAATCTGCTGTTTGAAGAAGGTAACTTTTACGTTGGTTCCATCGCATCGTAATAAGTGATTCATCTGTTGCAGTGAGTTATTACGATTGAGTGAGTCACGATTGATTCAGGGGCTTATCGGTTCGCAGAGATCCCGAACGGCTTGTTTTGACTGGGCGGGCAATCGATTGGTATTAAACGAGAGAACTCGAATAAAGAGATCATCGCTGCCTTCGTAGCTACTAGTGCTAAGTCCGAAGAGATGGGTAATATCAGGAATTACGATTGACCGTTCTACACGCTTCGTTGTTATTAGAAGTCTGTTCAAATGGAAATTGTTATCAGTATTTTGTCATACAGTGATATCTCTGGCTCACGACGGATATATTGTTCTTCCGTTCGACTTCACACTTTCTTTCTTGCGGCGAGAAGATTTATCGCTACGTTCTCACACCCTCACGGGTTTACTTCCAGTTGTTTAAATCTCCGCCGACTACGATTGAGAAATTTTATGATCGAAAAGGAAAGGTAGAGGCGACGAGAAAATCAGGTTTGCTGAAGTAGTCTCACTGTGTTTGTTCGGACGTGAACATCATTTCTACCGGTTTGATTTCATACGTTAGGTCGAACAGAAATTTATCCGTTCGTTTAATGGATTAAACCCTCGGTTCGGTCGGTGAGACTAGCCGACATCGGAGATCGAAACGAGATCCTCGGAGCGCCGCGGCTGATGGTATGGATTTCGGAAGATCCGGCGGTGGGATGGGTTCGTTGGATGATTCGGGGCCGGGCGAGGATTCGGTTCAATCGAACAGAGGACTCGAGGCGTACTCCATTTCTAGAGCTGCTAGACAAGCGCACCCTTTAAGGTGACCCAGATAGAGTCTAGTACTATTTTATTTCACAGTATCTCATTCCACGTGCATCTCTTTTGTGACCGCGCGAGAACGCTTCTGAGCGGCATTATTTCAGCGAATGATCCCGTTCAATCTCTCCTCGTTGTTCAGCATTTTTCAACGTCCTCACTAAACTTTTATTCTCGTTCAATCATCCGTACTCGTAGGATGTGTACATTCTGTCTAAAAATGTAGAGACAGTCGTGGCCTCGTTTTCTGATCTTCAATGTTCCTGGAACAGGAATAATTTATTCCGCTCATACCTGCTCGGAATGAAGATACCTGGCAGTGGTAAATTTTCATTTAATTTTTCTGCCCCAATATCTACAGGGTTGTGTGCTCTTTTTGAACGAAAATAAATAGCACAGCGTTTAATTAACGGTATACGTTGTCGCCGTACAATTAGGTAAATTGCAAGCATCGTGTAGCTAGCCTGGTTCCGTTTATAAAATATTCTAATTGAGGATAGTCCGATTCTCATGACACGCGACCGTCCGGACACGCACGGATTCCACTTGAGGGCCGTTTAACTGATAAATCATATCGCATACGTGACGACAAGCCCGTCCACGCATTGCCTTAATACATCGCGAGCCAGTGGTAATACCACTGTATTTGCTATTATATAATTCAAAGCTCACTGTTAATGTTAACGTACATTTTGCTCGCAGTCCTCGCTTTAATTAAAGGACATTAATTATTTGTTTCATATACCGCGGACCACGAGATACTTGTATTAATTGTTTGATTAAGAATAACTCGGTCCGAGAACTTTGTTTTTAATTAATATCCCTCGACTGTTTATTCGGAGCTCGGAGAGCAGTCGACCGCAGTTTATAAATTGATATTAGTGAACTTATTTCATAATTGTCTTAATCATTTTATTGACTAAAGCCAGAGAATTTATTGAATCATACTACTTGGTCTGCTTTGAAGTCACTAGTACGTCTAACGAGACAAACATAGGTTACATGCAATTATGGGAAAACATGTCTGAGTGCAATTGTTTTGTTAAGATTACATCTCGCTTTACCTGGGAATCTTGATTGGTACTCCGAGATTTAATTGGCAAACGTACTCCGCGACGTTTCACTTTCGTTTCAAATCTAATCACAATTTTCTCGGTTCGCGGCATCGAGTCGCGTAGTAGCTTCGTGGATAAAGTACAAGGGCAAGGCACACAGAGAGTTACCTTTTCAAAGCTACAGTTTCGTTTGTACGCGCCGTAGATCAACCGGAATTCGAAATCATGCTTTATCCATTTACGTGAACGACGGTTGACGTCTCCGTTTGCGTGGCAATATTCGAGCGTTACATTTCGTTCGCCTTTGATGCAATCGTTTCGCATATTGAAAATAATTTAACCGGAGAGACCGTGAATAATTCATATCGACATTTTTGCTGCGATTCCTATGGAGATTGTTCATGCATTATCGATATGAAGACTGAAGTAAGAAACCATATGAGATATTTGCATGAAAATTATTATACATTGAGTCTCATACAGGATTAAAACAGTTTCAGGTATGAACACTCGAGAAATGATACGTTTGGTGGATTTGAAATCAGTTTTAAGAGATGATCAGAAGTTGGAGATATCTTATGCTACGAAGGAATCACTTGAGAACCGTGTGGACTGTCAGGACACGTGTAATTCGTGCAGGAAGCGAGTATCAGTTCGATATCGTGACACGAACACGCACGAGCCGGCATCGGCTATAATATTTTACACCCTTACGAGTCACTTACTGTCGTGACTTGCGAGGAAATATCGCGTACGTCCCCTCGCAAACGAACATTGCTCCCTTTCTTCGAAACATCACGCAAGAAAGTTTCCGTGATCACAAGATCACTGTACCCCCCACCACTTATAAATACTCGCATAGCTTTTGTTTCGCCCAACGTCCCATTACCTTGATTGACGTCCACGCGAGTTCTGGAAATTTTCCGTGGTAGATTCTTATTTCCAAGTTTTTTCTTACAATCCTGCTTGATTGCAACCTGTCGCGAGGTACATTTCTTGCTCGAAGTTCTTCGCTTTGATTAACATACAATTAGAAATGTTAAGTCAAAATTCCGCGACGCAATTGTATCAGACAAGGCGAATAATTTGATCCTAATTAATCCTCACCGTGAAAGCTTGTTGTAATCCGAATAAATGGCTTTCCTTATTTCTCTCGAATCACCGCGAGACGGTGTTTACTGCTTACTCCTGTTCTTCACCGGGAGACACGAGACTCCGTCTTATCTGTCTTATCCCTGCGAAGATGTTTACCCAAGGATTGAAGTTACCTTTCAGAAAAGTTCCCGTCGGTTATTCATCCAGTGCTTTGTAACTTATCTCGCGGGGATAAGGAGACCGAGGTTCGAAGAAACTGTAAACTTTTATCGCGTCTCTTTTATTGTTACACGGACTATCTTTGAAACGGTCTGCCGTCTGGCAGCTAGCTGGTTTTCCGTTCATTTCCTTGAAAGATCTCGCGGCGAGGCATTTTTTTCCAACCCCCTTCTCATTCAAAGGCTTCTTACCGAGAAATTTCTCGCTCGTTACACACCTCCCCGTTACCTCGCCCATCCAGCGTGCATTACCATAATGCACGTCGGCGAAACGTTAAAACGTCGCTGCCATTCGTTTGATTCCTTTTATCCCGGCCGGGGACACTGAATTGTTTTCCCGATGGCGTGCGCTCGCAGGACTGTTTCGCGCTTGACGTTCTAAAAACAAGGTCGGACGCGGGGTGGGAAAATGATAAGGAGATTGAGATATCCTCTCTGTGAAAGCTTTTACATCTACCCGCGGTTATTTACGTATTTATGGAAATCTTTTTAGTCCGGTATTTCTCAAGTGTTCGACGCGCAGAAATTGATTTGTGGGTTAGGTATCTACGATAGTACATGCAGCCGGTGCTCGACGATGCGATTGAGGCAGCAGTTTCTCTATAGAGGATACTCGATAGCAGATAAAACGACTCGATATTCGATCGAGGGTTCCCGGGGGTTGGGTACAAGCCGAGGGGGGAAAAAGGTAGCGAGCGCAACGCGTCGAGCGAGATTTCCCATCGAACGGAAACTACCGTTGGAATTGTTTAGAATATCGCGGGACACAATGCACGCATTGTTTCGTCGCCGCACAGAGATGCCTTTAATTAAACCACCTCCGCGTTTCTATCTCCGTTTTTTATTCGAACATTTCAAAAAATGTTGGTAGCGGCCACTATATCCGGCGGCCTCGATCCCGATTCATCTATCCGGTCTGCGCGTCGGATATGATTTTTCTTGCCGCATAGGGACGAACAATAGAATCTAACGATCGGAAGCAACCGCGGCTGCATTGTTTCGCATTATCGATCAGACGTATTCGTCCACCCGGCTGAAGAGTTCTTCAAGACTGTTTGCCGAGGCTCTTTTCCGATGCTCGAGATCATTATCGAAGAATGAATGCGATGCGATCGTTCGATATCAATCTGCTTCCATAGGTCCTGTTAAGATGAATCGCTCTCTGTTTCGCGAAATCGTTTCGCCAAGCTGGTATTGACAAATTTTAAGGATCTAACCGTAAGCTTCTATGAGCCATAACGTCTCTGCCAAAACTTTAAGGAATCTGATAAAAAGCTTAGTCGAATATTTGAGGGAATAAATTTATAGGGAAAATTGTAAGGATTTACAGTAATATTTTTCGTCGAATTTGTTATAAAGTTACGAACTTCCCTCGTGTTTCAACTATGTCATTTCATCAAAATCATGCCATAGGAATTTGAGATCTAATAGCTTCTTCGACGGCCTGCAAAATTTCCAATATTTCGCATAGCGCTGTATTAATGTTATATGTAATAACTATTAAAATTTCAATACTTCGTCATGTAAGGGGGTCACATAATCTTAAGTAATTTGCACGGTACAAGATAATTCACAAATTCCTGCTCTAATTATCTTCCTAATTTTAGGTACCATATGCACGATCTTATTAACTCCTGAACGTTAATTCTCGACGCCCGTCGAATTGCGAAAGTGCGTAAGAAAGCTGTCGACGATCGCGCCAGCGGAAAGGGTGGTTTGCGCGCCGGCCCGGACGGGTGAATGCGATTTTCACGAGGTGGCGGTGCAGTTCACCCCCGGCTCTGCCGTGTAACCGGGGTGCACGGACGACGCAGGGTGGAAAGTGCGCGGGGGGTTGGACTGGGGAGCGAGACGCGGGAAACGGGAGCGAGAGAGAACGGGTTGAACCGGAGCGCGCGCGTACACGGCGGAACATACGTACACACGTACACGAGGGACGAGCTCGGTAGTGTGCCAAGTGCGCCCAGTGACGTAGGTCAGTGCTCGCGACTACGCTGCTCCCGGCGACTCAAGTTTTCTCTCGCGTTTTTTTCCGCCTCGCGATGTTCTCCATTGACGGTAGGCGAGTTTCGCACGGTGAACCCTCGCCGTCGTGCCTATTGACACGCTCGTGCCGGTCACCTTGACACGCGCGGACACCGGGCAAAGGTTAGGTCGTGGCTGCGAGCCGGCCGGAACGTGTGTATGTGTACGTGTCGTACGTAATCAGCAGCAAATTTCGTTTGTCTCACGTGTGATAACGTGCTAACCTTCGGCCCCGATCTCGCGAAGGGAAGCAACTTTCTTATAAGGGTAGATGTAACAAGAAGCACGCTTCGTCGTTTTGTCACGGTAAGATCATACATGATCGGGGAAATCTTTCGCGAATGTAAATAGATACAGATTTGATGAGTACTATTTCTGATCATGAAACAATGGGAAGTATTACATTTTTACGATAAGCTTCTCGTAGGAAATGATGAAACGTGCTGTCTCTGTTGCTGTTTTCCACCAACTAACGAAACATGCGCTGCGTGGTTTTTGTAACGTACCCTCAGGAGGGTTGTTAAGGTCTAGAGGCAGGGAAACAAGTTCGTAACGAGATAACTAGGAAGCTTGTGAATTTTTTAATGAAGTGTCTCTTCCGGTTGCGCATTCTCTCCGCGTTATCTATTGTACTCCGTACGGTTCCTCGTCGCAGTAGGTATTCGAGGCGAATTAATTGAATGCAACAGCCTATACGCGAACTGTTTAGTTATTCGTATACACTTTGTGTGAGAGAGAGAGAGAGTTATGACGCATCTCTTGTGTTCGAGAGGTTCGTTCGCTTAAACTGTGCCAAGTACAGCCAATGACGCAGGTCGTTGCTCGTGTAAGGGTCATCCTGGGTGATTAGTTTTCTGCCGCTCGTTCCGCGTAGGGTAATGATATTTTTTATTCGGTTCGTTCTTGTTGCTCGTGGACTTCGTTAAAATATCGAGAACGCGAATATCGGGAAGCTCGTGAAAAATATCTATAGAAACAACGACGATACATTCTGCACAGTAGTAGCGTTATTAAAACAGACAAACACGATTTATACTCGCTTCTGAAAATTGCGATGTGATTCATAGCCGGTGGAGTGCCGCACTGAAATGAATCGGGCGCAGTAGTATAGGTCAGTGTTCGCTGCGACTAGCCGGCTCTTTCCAACTTACATACATACCTCCATCACCTCCCACGCCTTTATTAAAATCGTCTTATGCAGATACTCGTAAAATATGGTTTAGTTTATCAGAAAAAACTTGACGTCTTGCATCAAGTAATATCAAGCGGAACTTGTTAACGCTAATAGAATTCTCTGAACGATTTTCGTACTATAACGATTGTTAGCGTTTCGCTATTGCACCATTCACTGTCACCCTGGTATTAGCATCTCGCGCTTTATCCTTGAAGTTTTAATCGTATACGAAGTTCCTAAACCGCATTTATTGACGAGTCAGTCCCCGCGCGTCAGTGCCGCAACTTTTCGTGGTTGCAGCTGTTCGGACGAAAGTTCAAGCGCAACGTGACGTCCCGTACTACCATTAACGCTAGTTCCATTGTGGATACGTGGATATAGCGGAGGTTACGCTTGTACACCGCGAACCTGTAACGCTTGTAGTAACGTATAGTAGAACGTTTATATATTTTACGAGTTATTTATTATTACATAAATTTTCGGGTCGAAGTCATCGAATGCTAATTGAATTAAATTATTTCTTATTTTACTAAATTTATTAGTAAAAAATTTTCAGAGTTCGGATTAATTAGGCAATTAAATAAATACGAGATATTTAATTTTATACTCGTCGATTTAATTATCGAAAATACTAGAATCGTTTGTACAGCAGAGTAAATTCGAAAGTGTGTCACATATTTTTTTTATCGTGCTGCCGCAATTTCGAGGAAAGTATCGATCTTGTCCGTCGTTCTTTGACATCTTAAACCCATCGCACATGCGACCATCTATTAAAATGAATGTTTCTCGCGTTTAGCACGCGGCTCTGAACGCAGATCGCGTGCGATCACAACTTTTACGTTCGCTTAAAAAGGCATTTATCTTGACGTTTCCACGTAACGTCGGTATCCATTCGATAGGACGCGATGCGACGTTCAAAGGAGACGTTCGATTGCATAATTCATGCGTTCGTATCGATTCCTACCGCGACATACAGACACAAAGAGTTCTTCCTTCTTAACCGATCGACTTAATTCAACCGGAAAACGAACCGGATCGACCTGGAATCTACCGTCCTTGTTGCATCAGGGAATAAGTCTTTGATAAATTACCTGACGTTTGCTCTCTGTTACAGTAGCGATTATAAAATAATACGCATTCCAGTCCTGATGAATAATCACTCTGTGAGTTGTACATCAAGTTACAAAACATTGTCACTTCTAAAAAATAGTGAAAGTCTCTTCGACTTCTATTTTGTTATATCGCTATTGTAAGTGACGTAAGGTACTCGTGTCTCGTTGTTACGAAATGTTTAGTATCGCGTGAAAATGATGCCGATCGCGTTCCGGTGACAGCATCGAATTCGGCCGGGCGAAGCTTGTCGTTGCTGCAAATATCGATCGCGTTCCACGGCTTGTCAAGCTAAACTGCGAGTCTGAGATTTCTACGCCGGGATGTGCGAATTCACGGACTGCTCGGAATACGTGTGTACATAGACACGGGATCCCGACATTTATCCGAAACCGCTGAACGATCATCGTTTCCGCAGCCACGTTCGAACGGTCATAAATCTATTCTCGCACGGACCGCATTAAATAATCGAGACCCGAACCGGTGAACCGCCTATAGCGAGCTGGGTCTATTCGCAGTCGCGTCGATCCTCTCGTACTCCAGATTTGGAATCTGGAGCAGCCAGCCTCCTTTTGTTCCCCTTATTTGTTTTTTTCCTTATCTCCTGCTCGGTTCGTTTCGATCCGTTGGGAACAAATTTCGTTTGTCCGAGACGAGATTCGTTTGATGCTGATCTCATTAACGTTTCTCAACCGAGAAACGAGTTCCTTTGTCCCGAGCTCTCGTTTCGAATCATACCAGACTTCTCGAAAAATTGCGTGAGCTCGTTTCGGGACATCGGACCGATATTGTAAATTGGAGTAAGCGAATTGAATTTTACTATCAGAGTGGATGAAACAGGCTGGGTGCGGGTCACAGTTGGCGAGAAAATTGTCGCTGTAATTTTGCCGTAGGCGAGAGAGATGAAATAAAAGATGTATAATACCGCGGGATAGACGTAATTAATTATTGTATTAAATGCAGGGAAACGGCTGAGGTTAAGTTAATTAGGTAATATTATATTAACGCTGGGAATCTGTTAGGAGATGAAAGTCGACGCTCTAAACCGGTCGAATTTCCGTGCGCTTAAGCAAAAACGATTAACCCAGTTCCGGCGCGTTTGCGTAGGTTCGATGCCACTTATTGCTTCGCTTGTTAATCGACAACATTCGTCAATTAACGCGACGTTAACTCGCCGTGACGTCGCGCGGCTCTCTCAAGCGGGTGGGTTCGCGCGATTTACGGCCGGGTTAGGTCGATCATCGACGCACCCGGCTAGAATCACGATAATGAATGATAACAGGGTTCAATTCAAGTAGCCTTTCAGTCTTTTAACAGGCCGTCTCTTCTTTTTTTTTTATCACCGTTAAGCCGCTCCGGCGTAGCTCGATCCAATAACGAATGTGCGCGATATTGTAATTAACGGTGGCATAGTAATTAACGAGATGACAGGATGCGTACGCTTCCTCTTCCCGTGGATTCTTTCACCGCCAGGCTCTTTTGAACATTCAATCTCGCGTGGTTAATGAAATATTCAAATTCTTTTGATGGATTTCTCTGCTGCTGTTTCATATTGTATCATTTTTACAGTCGGACTCCATGCTCCGCTTGTTCTATACAGTTTTTAGTAATATAGGAAAATGGAGGACGTTAAATGGACGCTAATATTTTGCAGACGATCTCTATCTTCGCTAGAATCAACAAAAGGCGAGCTCTTTTAACAACTGTGTCAGCGAATCCTCGAGCTGCCACGCCAGCTGGCAATCTATCTGATCGCTCGAAAAAAATCAAGTTCTCGAAGAACTTTGGACACCGCTCCTGGCAGAAGGTTTCAGAAACCAGATGGTTCCAACTTTTTTATCGAATAACCTCGAACTTGTAAGAGTGCGACCGACGTCGGAATCGAGGTTGTTTCTTCAACCCCGAACAAGTTACCGGCTCTTGCGCTTATCGGTCCAGAACACGGACGTTATCCGTCTCATGAATTTCTCGGGTAATTAAAATTCTTCGAAATTTCGTACTAGCTATCGCGAGCGAAGTTTCACATGGCTTTCAGCCTGCCAGACCGGCTTGCCCCTTCTCTCTCTCTCTCTCTCTCTCTCTCTCTCTCTCTCTCTCTCTCTCTCTCTCTCTCCGTGCAAACACTTGGAATGTTGCAGTTAAACATGGCGAGTGCCCCCTCTGTGAAACCTAGCAATTTCGGTATAACATGTCTCCGCGGTTGCTTAGGGGGAGAAGTTATCGCGAAACTTGCTGCCGCGTTTACAGGAGCCGAGTAGATCCTATTAGCATCTCGTGACGCTGACCTTTCCGAGCGAGATAATTAACACCTTTCCACCGGGGGACCTCAGTTGAAAATTTTAACACAATTTTCTCGCTACAACGGGTCACAATTAGCTTACCCCGAGTACCTAATAAATTATCCAATTAAGTTGTCATAAAATACGACGAGTTCGAATACTGTTAGTTTAGCAAGTCACAATTGGTTTATTCCCCAAGTGTTTAACGAATTCCGACTATGCAATTAAGCTGTCACAAAATACGTCGAGCTCGCTTTGAATTACTTCCATTAATCGTGTTTAAAAGCTACGTGTCGGGTTGTACGGTATCAAAATGGATAAGAAATCAGATTAGTCCTCCCAAGGTATTTACGTGAAGCACGTGGAATTCTATTAATTTTGAAGCGTTCAATACGAGTGCAAAAAACGTTTTTGACGGATTCGGATCATTCTGAACTTCGAAATCACGTCAGATCACCAAGCGATTTGGGCTATAGATTTTTCCCACGTCGAGGGTGATTTTCTTGGTAGAGTTACCAGCGTGGAACTGCGCGGACAACAGGCGCCATTTACTTTTTATCACTTAGCACCGGAAACTGTGCCAATTTCCGCGAGTACCAGTAATCGGCCACACAACATCGGTTTCCTCATCCGAGAAACGATTAAAACAATCACGTCGATTGTTCCGTTTCGGGCGCTTCGTATTTTTTTTTTCGCAACCGTAAAAATCTCTGCTTTGTACTCACGCGAGCCGTCGAAACGGGAAGTGGGACTCCGAGCGTAATCAACGAGTCGTCGCCGACCGATTTGTTTTCACCTTTTCACGGGCTGACGGTCACATTTCCCTTCTAGTCTTTCTCGGAGAAGATTGAAACTTTTCGAGTCCTTTGATCACGCGACTTTCCTCGACCGTCGCGACGTCGACCGTTCCGAGACGAAAGAACTCTACCCCCGGTTCTTTACAAAAAGGAATTCGAGCTTTCTTTGTAGGGAAGATCGTGTTTCACTGTCTGTCAAAAAACGTATTCTCAACTATTGCGCTTTATCAAACCTGTGGGCGAAATTTTCTTTGTCAGTTTTGTCAGTGCCAGTTAAATAATATAAATTAATTTTTTGCGCTCGGGAGGTGACTTAAAATAATTCTTATATGTATAAGAAAATATCTATCGTTTTATATTCATTAAATAAAATTGTCGAAGAAATATTAATTTAATAAAATAGCATAAAAAGTAACAATACGGAGATTATATGACAAATATGTTTCTTTAAGATTGTATTGTACTATAAGAATTCATCAAATATTTGCGAACAAAAATCCTCGAGTGCAAGGAGTTAATTTCATACAGCAGAAGCCTGTAAAGAGGTTTGTCCAGTGATACTTTATTTATTAAGGTACACATTGCATTAGTTAATAGGAAGAGGTATTGATTTGATGACAATGATAGCACGATTGTAGAAGTGAAACGAAAGATCTGTTCAGTGGTATTTATTGAGGTACACATTGCATTAGTTAAGAGATATGCATATTGATTTGATAGTTACGATTATAATACAAATGGTGCAACGTGATTAGAGATGTGTCCAGTGATAATTTATTTAACGAAACACAGTTTGTATTAGCTAGGATGAAGGGATGTTCATTTGATGATGATTATAATACAAAAGGTGAAGTGAGATCAGAGATAAAGAATCAGGAATTGAGGAAACGTCAATGATACAAATGGTGAAACATGATTAGAGATGTATCCAGTCATAACTTATTTAACGAAGCACAGTTTGTATTAGCTAGGATGAAGGGACGTTCATTTGATGATGATTATAATACAAAAGGTGAAGTGAGATCAGAGATAAAGAAGCAGGAATTGAGGAAACGTCAATGAACGGGTCACCGCTAACCCTCGAGAGAGTACGATGAGTCAATTGACCCGGTTGTCCGTAAGTTAGCGCCGCTTATGCCCCCGCCGCTAATTAAGGACGGCGCTCGGCCCGTTGAAGCCTAATGGAAATTAGTCCTGCCTCGCGATTTCCATCGGTCGCGCATCGGTTCTCGGTAGTCTCTCGTTAGCTCGCTCGAGCGTGTGCCATGCGAGTCTCGTGCCGTTTGTTTCTCTGCCGGCCTCGCGAATAATTTGATTGCACCTTGTGCTCGAACGCGTTCGACGCATTCGAATACGGTACCATTGTATCCAGCTAGTTAATTACGCTGACATCCGACGCGCCTACTTCCTTCCGATTGCCTATTCATGCTCGCTCGATGATCGCAATTTTAGTAGCCGGTGCAAGAAAATTATCGTGGCTCAAGAAGCGTTTCATTGATTCTATTGGAAATAAGGAAATGTGTAGGTCGTTGTTAATTCGGCTCTAATAATCTAGATTGGATGTGAGAAATAGGAAGAGTGTATCGATGTGAAAATTCGTCTCATATTTTTCTTAAGTTTGTATAAAAAGAAAAGAAGGCAGACTTCGCAACAACTTGATATTTATTATTTTAAACAAAATTAGATTTTACAAAAATCAATATTAATTAAGTGAGGATGTTCGGTTTGTACAATTGTTTCCTCAGTGTTCATGGGAAATTGGAGGGTAGCAAAATTTGTTCATTTTTCAACATGAAATTACAATTTCTTCCTTCGAATTCAAAGTTGTGTCGTTCGCCGCTGATGGCGCTTTCCTAGGGATCGAATCCCGGTGGGTGAGCTTGCAAGCTTTCGCTCGTACCCTGTCTGCCTATGGTAACTGCAGTTTCGCTAGTGACGATCGATCCGCGAGTCTCTGTGTTGCCGACCTGGTAGCAGGCGATGCACTCGTAGCCGATGAGATGTCGTCGCGAGGTTCTCTCCGTACCTGCGCTGTTAACTCGTCGACACTTTCAAAGTTCTTGAAGTCAGATGACTAGGAATTATAGGCGAGACTGAACCTCGAACTTCATTTTAACTTCGTATAATAAAGATTTTACGAAGTTAATTTAATAACCAGACCCTGGTCGCAATAGGTCGTGCCAAAATGAATCGGTTAACTCCTTCGTGATTGACGGGCTACATACTTATTAAAAAGACTTGGCATAAAGCTAGGCAATAAAGAAACGCTACGACTAACCGCAAGACAATAAATGAGATCACTGCCAGTGAATTTGCAATAAGTTTCGTATCGCGCGATAACGATTTTTCACGTCGACCTTGAGCCGCTCTAGTGCCGGAAAGAACATTGTCCGATCGAAAGCAAACGTGTAGAGACGTTCGCGAATGTCTCCTGCCGCTGTATTTGCATCGCGGAGAGGAGAATCGCGTAAGGAGCGTGACGGCGAACAGTGAATGAATAAATTTTCCGTCGCGGAACGGTGAATAAGATCGTAAAGAATCGTGAACATTCGTCGAATATGCCCCCGACGACACCGACAGACTCAGCCATGTGCTCGCTCTGTCCCCGTTCGAAGAAGGCTCATCACCCGAAGAAGCTCGTTCGTTTCGACTCCGTCGTCGACACGTTCTCTATCTCCGATTCGAACGCTATCACCAATCAAAGGGTAAGGAGAACAGTCAAAACTCCAATACACGTAGCGAAATTTTCATTTGTATATAACAACCTTAGAACGTCGATCGTAGCGTGCCTGATATCCCATTCACGAATTATTACCTATTCAAATTGATCGATATGATTAGCTCTGAATCGTTAATCCGAGTGAGCATTGTTCGGCTCCACTGTCTCCAATTTCTGATCGAGCCCAACCGAGCGCTACTTTTAAAAACGCAATCGATATTCGGTGGATTTGTACTTAAATTTCAAGCAATATTGTTATATCTCGGGCTCTTAAGAAATTCAGGATTTCTGCCGAATTTTCTCGGTGCATATTTAACGAAAATCATTTTACCGTCCGAGGAATTCCGCTGCTGGCCTGATTGAAATTCGTGCCCCGGCAGTGTCGCTGGTAAATCATAGCGGCTGCGTGAAAAATTCAGTATAGCCACGGGGCTGGTTTGACGGAGTTTTCCGCGGAAACTGGTTGCTAAAGAAAACGGGGCCGGGTTCTTATCGCGTTGCCTTCGAGCCTGGAGAAAAAAGGAGCTCGCCCCGGCTATCTTTACGACTTTTCGATCGACGGTGACGCGAATGCGGGGCACGTTATACATGCCCGGTGAATAAATGGCAGCCACGTAGCTGGCCGTTCGCCTGAAAATCTTCTCCTTCCGTCTCGCGCTCGACTCTGACGAGAAAAAATATTGACGGACGCTCGTCGAGATTTATTCGAGTCAATTTGCTGGTTGTTCTTTCTTAACGGTCTTTTAAATAAACAGAGTCTCTACGTTGGTCTTGATTGTACAAACAGAATTTAAACGTAATTATATACTGGGTATATATGGAATAAGGAAATTAGATTCTATTGATTACAATTGTCAGCATAAAACTTGATACTGTTCGTTAGTTATAGCTTGAAAAAATTAATTAAAATTTATTTCGATATATATTGAAATACTGAGATGGAAATATTGAAACATTCGCAGATGGATAAATTTCTTTTATTTTTAAAACCACTGTTATCGGAAACTAATTCGATAAATTGATAAGTTGGAACGTCCCTATTGAGCTCGTTGTCAGACGTTCGCGAAAATGTTTGATCCGTTCGACAATCCCGTGTCGGAGGTCGGAATCGTTGAAACAGATAAAAGGTAGGCGTGGTTACAGATCCGGTCGTCGTCAGAGAAACAGCAGGTGGCCGATAATGTCATCCGAGGGAAGCTAAACCAAGCCGGCCGTTATTTTATGATAATGCGGTGCTACGCCGTGCAGTGGCCAGGGTTTGATGTCTCCGAAATGTAAATCAACCTGACTTCTCCCGGCTCCCGCACATGCCGATATCCCGCCGCCTACTCTTTTCCCGTGTCGCGTTTATTAAAGGACACCGACTGATCCGCGCATCTGCTCCTGCCTCTCATTTTTCAACGCGTTCCGACTTCGAAATCGTACCACTTCTTTCACGAATTCTTCGAGCGCTAAAAAAGATGATTAACTGTTGCTGTTAATAGATGCTTTTCATAATATTTAATAATGATGTTCGCATCATCATTGGAGTTCAATTAGAAATTGTTCGTTTCATTGTATGCCATTGGCATTTCTACTTTTTGATAGAAAGGAATTAAATGAAAATTACAAACCTTACAGTAAATAATAAAAATGAAATAATAAGATTTAGACCGGAAGTCGTTCGAAGGCATACAGAACGTAAAGCGGAAAAACGGCGACGTCTATTAACAAAATACGATGTATAATTCACGTACATGTCGTCTGATCCGTTTGATCTCCACAGAATCCTTTGAGCTTTTAAAAAAAAAAACAAGATTGGACGATCTATTAAGGAGCGATCTATTTTACCGGTTACTACCGAGGATTGATAGATAGCCGACAGTGTTGACGACAAAATCGCGATCGATCAACCCGTCTGCGATTGATGCCTAAGCCGGTGTCACTTTCAGGTGACTGATGACGATTTCTTGGATAGGCTTCTGCGTTCGTGAAAGAACAGAGGCTTCTCGGAAAGCGGCTTAACCAGCCAATCCTACAATAGCACTTGTGTCACTTCCCACTAAAACCGCTCATAGTGTTAGGATTTACTCTGTTAAATAAGTATTCAACATTAAACGCGTTCTTCGCGTCTTCATTGAAGACGTAGATTATCATCCCTTTTATACATCGAGTCCTTGTTATTTTCAAGGGATAATGAATTTAAATGATCTTCTTTCAAGTATCTCGCGAATTCTGCTCATTTAAGTAAATTCGTTAAATCGCCCGTTTATTCGAGCGGAAGTAAAATGAAAAACCGTGATTATGTCTTGCGCCTCGCTAAGAAACTCGCGGAGCGGAGATCATCCCTGGGACAAAAATCGAGGAAATCGTATCCACTGAACAGAAGCGGTGTAATCCTCTTGACACGGGATCGGCTGCCGCGTCAAGTGGGTTAAGGAACTCTTGAATAACAAAGGGTCTGTTGGTCGACTGGGTACTGCCCCCCCTTGGTCGAGCCAGAAAGGGTTTCTCGATTATTCGTTCCACCCTTTCGAAGAGTCACCCACGTATGGGTACACGTATCCGTTTCATGATAATTTCATTAGACTTATCTGCAAGTCTGATTACCGTGCACCCACACTTTCGTTCTTCAAAACAACGCTTCCCGTTACGTATATTGTAATTTCTGACTTTACGCAAATTACGCGTAATATACGTAAATAATGTAGCTGAAATGTAAGATGAATTTGTAGGTTGGATCTCGTATTAGCGAATTCGCAGAGACGTCTGACAGCGAACAGATACGTCAATCGGATTTTCTTAATGATCGGGAGAGGGGGATTGGCTCCGACTGATTAAGCTCTCTAATTGACAACCGCGCGGGGTAATCAACCGACGCTGTTAGAGGCTGAGTTATTCGTAGGCGTACTAGTCTCCAGCGTGCAGTTCGCGAACCCGTTGGCAAACGGTTCGGTTTCGACGTAATAACCGGCGAAAATGACGACGCGGAATAAATTCAAATTCCGCGTGAATTTATCGCCACCGTCCACCCATTTAGGTTAATGTAACAGCTTGTATAATATACAGCCGATTAATTTTGATAAAACGGCGTATCGGTGTTTCGTTGGCCACGTTTTATACGATATATTGTACGCGCTGATAATTTATACAAGAACGATAACGGACAAAAAAAACCGAGGCAAATTTCGCGGTAATATTTCAGCCTGGCAATTCTTGAATATTTGGTCGCTCGATAAATTTGTCATTTGCGTAACCTGTGATTAAACGAGAATCGTAAAACTGCCTGAAATTTTTGTTATTTTAAAAAACAATGTAATTTCCAGTTGCATGGTGGATCAAATGTTGACAAACGTGTCATTTGTTTTTTCACTGTAATCTCTCTTAGCAAGCAAAACCCAGAGCTTAATTCCGCAATAAAGATTTTGATTCGCATAGTACCGTATAAAAACGTTCGTTCCATTGTACTCCTTTATTCGTGCTAATTAGTTTCTGCTCTTTTCTGTTACAGGTAAGTTGGCACTTCGACGCACAGGGTAATTGACGTAAGTAGCTCCTTCTTTGTGGGATTACTTTGTTCAAAAACGTCGTTTGCTCTCACGTTTTAAAAACCCGACCTCGAAACACCTTTGTCGCTGTCTCGTGACTCTTGTAAAAGAAGGAATCGTAACTGCGTGGATCAAAGGGACAAACGCGGCACAAAGCACTCGTTAGAATTAGTTGTAAAAGACGCATAGGTACACGGTGTACCATGCAAAACGAAATTAGTTCTCGCAGGTTGTCTGTGTACGAAGAAAATACGTGGGTCCACTTCAAAGACGGTCTCTAATGCTGCCTGTTATAAAACACAAGAAAATCCTTAATACCGTAACACGCAGGTTATAAACCACTCCGTGAAAACTGAAATTACTCGTCGTTCCAAAGGAAATTTATCGCTGCAAGCAAACCAAAGTCCTCTGCCCGGTAGATCGTCACGAAATAAAAGAGTAATGCTCTGTAATGCTATTAAACCGAGGTAGCTTCCTTCAGCAAACGAAATTACATATTTCAATTGATTTAATAATTTACTGAAAATTTCATTGAGGAAAATTGCCTATATAAATATTGCCTCGTATTTCTATAGAGAATGTCTCGCGATGTTCTGAAGTTACAAGAAACCGCAAAAAAGGTAACGATTCTGGATCACAAGAAATCAAAGTTATCTGAACATTACAGTCTGCATCGGCAGCAGTCTATCGGGGTTCCGTATTGTTTTCGAGCCGGTCGTGGCCGTTCTTTTTCAAACGGTATTTAATCTGTGCGACCCGTTTCGTTCGTATAAATGAAAACTCCGGCACGTTTCTTATCTCGACCTAAATTACGACATCTGTTTCTTATCCCGTCGTCCCCGCCCCCTTTCAGCTCCAACCCTCATTCCTTACAGTCTCTATCGAACGCTTCGAGAATTTTAAATCGGCCCCTATTTGCACTTAACGAGTTGGATTTTCCAATGACCCTGCGATTTCTATTCGATTCGAATTTTAATGTTCCCTCTTATTCGAAATACAGATCTGTTAATGATTTTTCAAAATGCCATATACACGTGTACACGTCTCATTTTTCATTTCGCTTCAAAATCGATTAGACAGGATATTAATAATATCAATTCAAGAAATGAAATAGATTCTTTCATCCATATTATTTGCATTTTAATTCTACCATAAATAATGGAAAATTGAAATTAGTTAAAATACCGGAGTTTCGCGGATGATGGTGCAAACTATCATTCCGCTTTTTGTTTCTTACCGTCCATGTTCGGGCTGATTCCACATAGGAATTCCAGCGCATCGTTTTTCGCGCATAGTCTCGCCGCGGCAGTTTCTACGGGGCTAACAAACGCGAAACGTAATTGCCATTTGCGTACAGCTTCAATTAACGTGTTACAAATTACG
>SHCU01000014.1:44858-64040 GCA_004307685.1 Ceratina australensis
TAATAATTGTTTAATTGCCAACTTAACACACGCTAATATATTCGATTAAATAAGTTCGATGATTCCTCTGTAGAATTTCTATAAAAAACATTCCCCTCTGTACATTTGCATATTGTCCAATTAGTCTGGCTCAATTTCTTCGCTGCATATAGATACGCGTTAATTATGAGTAATTCGCGGGAATTCCGAGGTGAACGAGGTACCGCGGTGGCAAACAGGTGAAGTTAAAAAGTATTTTTGACGGGGAAACGGAGAGCCGGTTATAAGCACCTGTTAAATTGTGTAATAATAGTAAACAAGGAACGGCGGGCAAACATTTTGACGAAACCGGGAAGATCCGTCCAATTGGCTGAGAAAACGTATCTCTCGACTTCCGTGAACACAGTATCAATATGCATAAGGGGTGCACCAGAAGGGGTTCAAGCTCACCCTTGGAACTGTTCTTCTACGTTTCGCCGGCTATAACGAGCTATGAATTATGAATCGACCGCGGGAACAACGATCCCCGTTACCCCTGCTTTCTTCTGACGATTGTTCAATTTAGCAGATACCCTCCGACGATAAACATTGTTATAATTGTTATTACAAGAATGTAGTTCAACTGTGATTAAGCATTCGGTAAATCAAGTTAACTCGATTTAAATTCATAGTTCCCATCCCCGTGTGTTCCTCTTTGTTCACAGCTCTGTCGTCTCTTGGTCACGCGAGTTTAATCTGAGCTGATGAGAACACCCTCAGGATTGGTCATTTGATCAAGGGTCGAAAGATAAGAATACCAAGGTTTGTTTTTATTCGTTTATTAATCAGAATTTAACTACTTTTACGATACATTCATACATATCTCTAACTATAGTACGTATCTCTATTCTGGCGACTCTTTCTATGATGTGTTAAAGCTTGTGCACCGTTTCCTACCACGTCTTGCGCTGTTTCTTTTCTGCCCGGAGGTCCCATAAGGCTGGCACTCTACGAATTTCTCTTCGGTGATTCCACCGCATTCCACCACCGATTCCACCATCCGTCTTAGGCATTAAGCGAAGAAATACAGATGAATGGAAGCAAGGATTTTAGTATATCATTACTATTATGATTACATTTTTGTATTCTGTAATTTGATAAAGAGTCAAATAAAAATATCGTTAAACATATATTTGTTTAGTTGAATCACCCGTTCACTACTCCTAGAATGACCAACACCCATTCCTAATACCGAGAATTATATCTCGAAATAATAGCCCTGTTCTCTGTTAAATTAGTTGTATAAGTACGCTAAAATTCGATTTCGCAAAATTCTTGGAATACAAAGAGTTAGTGCTACCTCTTCGCACTTTATATTATCCTAATACAAAGTCCAATTTTCGAGAAAAATTTTTGATTCCGGGAATTCTTGGAAATGACGTCACAGCAGGTGGCAATGCCACTTCCTATCCTATTATGTTATCCTAATAAGAAGTCGAATATTTGGCCAAAATTTTCTCGAAAATGATTAAATCTAAAATTTGTATTAGGATAACATAAAGTATGAAGAAGTTACACTAACTCCTGGTGTGACGTCATTTCCAAGAATTGTCGAAAAGACAAATTCTTCGGCAAAATTTTTCGGGATTGTAATAGGATAACATAATAGGATAAGAAGTGGCACTGCCACCTGCTGTGACGTCATTTCCAAGAATTCCCGAAAAGGCAAATTTTTCGAGATTGTAATAGGATAACATAATAGGATAAGAAGTGGCACTGCCACCTGCTGTGACGTCATTTCCAAGAATTCCCGAAAAGGCAAATTTTTCGAGATTGTAATAGGATAACATAATAGGATAAGAAGTGGCACTGCCACCTGCTGTGACGTCATTTCCAAGAATTCCCGAAAAGGCAAATTTTTCGAGATTGTATTAGGATAACATAATAGGATAAGAAGTGGCACTGCCACCTGCTGTGACGTCATTTCCAAGAATTCCGGAAACCAAAAATGTTTCTTGAAAATTGGACTTTGTATTAGGATAACATAAGAGCACAAGAGGTGGCACTAACTCCTTGTATGATTTTACTATTCCAAGAACTTCTACTCTATCTTATTTCTACTTATGCTAAATGAGTGTGACATGGAAAAAGGATTGGACATGGGCAGTGTGTAGGGTAAGTAACAACATATTCCAGCTTTGATTAAACTATATCTTTATTAATGCAATTGTAAAAGCTACATAAGATCTTACAAAGAGTATCGTACTTAAATAATAGAACATGAACACTCGTATCACTTCGATATTGCTGGAGATATTGGTCCTTCTTCGTTCAGAGATACTTGCTGTTAAAGTCTCAAAAATCAGCTGTTTAGGGGTCAGTGATTGAATAGAGAAACCCCTTAATTGGACTAGTAGTATTGGAAATACAAAAAACCCATCTTTGCCAGTAGAGTAACTCGTGATGCGCATGAACCAAAAATTCACGGAGTTCCAGAGATGCCCTCTTTGAACCACACGAATCACCTCGTCATCGAACAAGCTATCCAACTACTAAAATAAATAATCAATTTAAAAATCTACAATAAAATAATGATATTAAAAATAAACGTATATGTACAAATATAATTAACAAAATACAAAATAGAAAATCTGTATCCGTGTTTTCCTGATGTACTCACTTTTGGTAAAATAGAACCCGTTTCCTGGTACCGCAGCAACCGCTTGTTTCCGAGATCGATACGGTATCGTCAACGAGTAAGAGGTAAATTTCTGCGCGAGCACGACTGGTGTCTCTGGTTGCGGAGTCACCAGGCGCAGGAGCCCCGAGGTGTACGCGATCCTAACGGGTAGCGGTCGGCAGGAGTTTAGTCGGTGCCGGTCCCGAAACGCGTTCACGTCTGGAGATTCCTGCGGGGCACGCATAACTTAAAGATGGCAACAGAAATGTACATTTGATAGGGCGGCCAGTCGTGTTCGCAATCGAGAACCGGTCCGGTCCCTAAGGCGAGAAACAATAACGGGAATAATGAGCGGCTGACGCCGGGGTGGCGTCGGGTGATAAACGCGGCTATGAACGGATAGAAGACCGGTCCTTTACTCAGTCCGAGAAAAAAAAAGATCCTCGATAAAAGGGAGGAGAGCCGTACTCTTCCCGTCTTTTCCAAGCGACTCTGTGCGAGCCGGTTGTGTGGAAACGTAGGCACCCCCGATGGCACGCCCGTGACCAATGGTCCCCCAAGACAAAGGTAAGCGATTTCCCACGGGACACCTCGAATTAATTTCGCGAATTACATCCCGTCTTAATGGATCGCCAAATTAAATCAATTGATCCGCGGTGATTTGGCAAAAAGTCCTCATTCATTTTTTATCGCGAAAAGATGTTTCGCGCTTTCGAAACCAAATTAGACTTTTTATTCCGTTTCTGGAATGGGGTACCCACTCCTCGAATTATTTCCGCGCCTCGCGAATTACATTCCGTCTTAATGGATCGTCAAATTAGATCAGTTGATCAGCCATGATTCGGTAAAAGAATCCTCATTCATATTTTATTAGCAAAAAATGAAAGGAAATCTTGGCAGCTTCGAAACCTAATTAAATTGTCTTTTTTATTTGAGTTTATAATCAGAGGTTGCAAGGACTGCAGGCTATGTCGTTTGCTGAATCCGTTAGAATGATTAACAAAGCGAAATTGTTGATGTGGACGTTCTCCCAGTCACCCACCATACTATTAAATTCCTCACGGACGTTGACTCTGACGGGGTTGTACGTAATTTCAGGGGAAGATGAAAACGCAGCTATTTCTGCTCGTTATTATATATTAACAGTGACTATACGAGCGGCAAAGGCTTTATCAAACCTCAGTTTCGTTTCACGTTCATTGCCCGTGTAAAAATGCACGTTCTGGACTTACATCCTTCACACGAAAATAATACAGTTTATCGTTCAATGAGCATTCGGAACGAAGCCATTAAATGATCACTAAATAAATTAATTCTCTCATCGGGTTATTTTAATTTTGCATTTTACCTCGATATGCCATGCAGGGTTGCGCTTCGATAAACGTTTGAATTCCACCGTGTTGCTTCACGATAGAACTTGGCAAGACGTTTCAATTTTGATTCGCTTTCGTTGGCCAACGGTTTCATTTCACCGGGACGCGTGCTGCGAAGTTGCCACGGTTTTAAAATTCAAGACGTGCCAGAGGCAGGGTAGCGCGCGAACACCCGTGTTACACAACCGAAGGAACCGTTGTTGAATTTACGAACGGTTGTCCGACGCAATTTGCTTAAAACGCGTGCAAAGGGGGTGTAATTTACGACGGGAAGATTGTTATCCCATCCTCGCTCGATATTATGCGGGAATTCTTGCACCGAATTGTTCTAACCCTGCCGTCGCTTGATTTTACGAATTACGGATTGAACAAATAAATATACGATTTTTCGATGCTTTTACATCGGTGTACATGTCGTTGCTTGATTTTATTTCGGTTCTCTGTAGTTTATAAAACTACATTTTTATGGATGTAATTTTAATTAGAATTAAAATATAGATTTTAAAATTCCACGCTTAACTGGTTAAATGACACGTTGGAAAATAATTGTAATTATTATTGATGTAACGAATACCGGGTATGGCATTACACATAGGAGAGAGGTATTAGCTATTCAAAACACTGAACATGAATATCGGGCTCCGGGGACAAGAAAAACTGAAAAGCTTTTCTTCCTTTTCTCCTATTCCCTAGATTACCTGACATACTATCTGTCCTCATTTTCTCAAGCATGCATGAAAGGACTATAATATACTACACCATCAATTCATACGTCTCCTTAATACATCTTGCCATGAGTATCATCGAAATAATTAAACTGATCATTCTATCACTACTCTGCATTTCGAGTCACGTGCCAATTTTGTCTGTTCTAAGTTTTTCAAATTGTGAGAAACGAATCTTCAGTCTCACAGTTCATCTTTGATGTTCTCCTATAAATTTTACGTAAAATTCTGTATAATTAAATGAACAAATTACTTCGTAATTTCTGTATACCTTGGAGTTTAATCCTTTTTCGGAACGAAGCCTGCGCCGGTGTTAGACAACGGACGTCCGGCTTTCATTAACGTTCCTCTACGTGTTTCGCGTTTACTCGGGAAAGGCTTTCCCGATCCGGTTTTCGGCCGGCAGTCAGCTAAGCCCTCGGATCGCCTCGTTAAAAAAGAGAAACGTAATCAATGTTGCGCAGGTATTTTCGTTTTCGCATACCGGCATGAAATCCGAACGAATCGGGTTTTGGGCCGAGTATCGTAGCCATCGTCGAGTATCGCAATTTCCGGCTGAATCCAATAATTTCCTCGTTCGCTGACGAACTCGATCAACTTACCCATGATAAAATGAATTTAAATTGCGCCCCTTTGCAACCGCACGCGAAGGGAGTCAGCTTGTTAAGTAACAAGTATCGATTAAGTAAAAAATTACTAATATATTATTGATTTAATCAAATTCAATCGCTATAAAATTCATATATCAATTAAAAATCGTCGAAGGAAGAAATTAATAGGGACTTCGTTATTTATAAAATAATAGTTACATAGGTAAATCATAAATATTTACGGAAAAATTCCTAGAATACAAAGGGTCAATTTAACTGAAGTTAATCGCCCGAAAAATTCCTCAGCATAAATACGATTAATTATAACTCAAATACGAAACGAATAAATTGCTAGATAAAACACGTGTCGTCGGCCGCACGAAAATGTTCTGACACTGGTCTCAAAAAAATTGGCTTTCTTTTGCCAGTTCGGGGAAAGAGACGCTTGAAAAATTTTCAACCCGACAAAGGGAGTGTCAAACCGTCAATCGTCCGACGCTGTCGACCATGTCGTTCGTTTCGCGTAGTCGTTCACTTTCAGCCCCTCTTAAAGCTATCTAACCATCAAAAATTCCCGTGGAAAATACGCGGCCGCGACGGAGAGATAAAAAAAAAATGGAAAACAGGGGTAAAGGGTAAAAATACACCGTGTTCGAGAGATCGGGTCTCTCTCACGGCTCGTTTTCAAGCGGCGGCGGCGGCAGCGGTGCCCGGATTGAAGCCCGGACGAACAACCGGGTAGAAAAACCGTGTCAACGATCAGCGCGACGAAGCACCCGAATTAACCGCAGTTTAATGTTTACAGAACCCTCGACGATATCTACCGCGGGTACCAATCGATACGTCGTGCCAAAAAGAGTTTCGAGTGCCTCTTCTTCTCGCAAAAATTATACTCGCTGTTCTTTGATCCGATTCGGTAAATAAGGTTACGTGTGGAATCCCGACACAAAGCCGGTGACAAAGTTGTCGGATTTAAACCTGAAAATTATTAAATCCAGCTTTTAATCAGATTTTTTAAATTTTCATCAAAGATCACTCAGCTCGTACAAACGATAATGCAGTATTGAAATCATTTCAATGAGCACGTCATCTGCCGCAGAACTCATCCAGGTGACTCGTAGCCCGAACGACGTCTTCATAAAATATTCTGAATTTTTTCCCGGGGGAGAAAGGAAAAATTGCGTCGGGACATAACTCGATTAGAAATCAGAGGGGAATATCGATACAAGAAGCAGCGTAACGTATGTTTCCCGGTCTCTTTAACAACGTTTATCATCCGCGGTTGGAACGTGACGCGAATGGCTGCGGACACGGGCAAAGAGGAATACGTGCCGCGCGTTTCAGATACGGCGAAGACGCACGAATCACGCGAGAATCTCGAGGAATTTCATTTTTCCCCGCGTCGTACACGCGTCGATGCGACGTCTCCGAACGAATTTCCCCTCGAGTGTCTTTAGGCAAGTAGGAATTCCGAGAATGATTTCCCCCCTGGCGTTTTCTCGTTACGTACGACTCGAAAATTATTCGGGAAATCGCGTTTCACGTTGGACATTTTATCCTATCGAGTCGGTTCGCCGAAGAAATCGCTGGGTACGTCTATCGACTTCTGATTAAAAGGCTGAGCAAAAGCGTGACGAACCTGTTCACCCTGACAAGTTTTCATTTTATTTAAAATCGAGTTTAAAAATTCGTAAATGGTCAAATGCAAATTCAGCGGGATTGGCCGATTTTCGTTTGGCGAGAAACTCGACACACGGCGTCGGGGTTCGAATCGGAAATCGATACACCGTCGCGTTGCTTACATGCACGTCATTATCAATCACTGGTGCCGGAAATTATTACTTACTACGAGCTTGTAGATCGGTAAAGTCCGAACGATGCTGATCGATGGGTTCACGTATTTCCATGATTTCTTACGCTTTGACGTTAATATTTTCAATGCTGAAAAGAAGTAAAACGTGTCGTTACAAGCGAAAGAATGCTCATACGTATATAATTATATTATACACATACCGGTTCATCGATCAAAATTACTTCGATTGCTAATTAAAATGATCACATTAAATAATTATTAGATTAATTTATTACTATTTTTTCCATGCAGGAAATAATTTAGCAAAATCATAATGAATATTTGAACAAGATATTATCAGTGACACTCGCTGTGCACGTATCTATGAAATCAATACAAATTTTCCCGTGTATTTCGTATAATTAAAACCGCTCACGCTCACGTCCGGCTTGACATTAATTTAATTATTCATTTGATACGCGCGACAATTGGAAACTATTTATCGAATACCTAGCCGTGCGATAGGCCGTTCAATGAATCCTTGTTACGCTGAAATCAGAAACGTCGTTCACAGCGGGGAACGCGTATCGTCGGCGAAACGGTTGACTCGTACTACTTAAACTGCACCGTAATCGCGGCTGTCGCGGGGAGAAATGGATGACAATTTATGCTCGGAAAAAATCAAATCGCTTGATTAACGCTCGATCAAAGTCGTACCTCTGACATTCGACAATTTTTTTTGTTCATTCCCGCATGTCCCGTTCGCCGGCGCCAATTCCCAACAATTTCCAGGGACAAATTGAACGCGACTGCACGAATGCACGAGAGGTTGCGAGCCTGGATATTCCGCGCACATTTCCTATTCGTCCGTGTGTGCGTGTGAGCGCGTCAGAGAGGGGCTAGTAACCGAATGCACTTTGCAATTGAATTTCAGGCGGGAGAAGAAGAAACCGCTTCTCACCTTAGAGGACAGAGGGAGAAGAAAATATGGGGAAGGGTGACAAAAGGGGCACCCCCCAGCGCAGCGACGGTGAGTGTTTGTTTAATGTTAATTGAACGCCAGCTGCACTCGCTGTTTCACGAACGTCGACGCCACTTTTAATAAACTTCCACCTGCGAGCGAAACGTCCCGTTTGATTTCGCGTTTAACCGGCTGCTGAATTGTTATCACGCGAATCGTTACTCTCGTTCAATCTCCGATATCGCTTTACAAGCCATGATTTTCTGATTGCGGGAAAATTATCAAAATTTGGAATACCATTCCCGGAACAATTAAGACGACGTATATTAACCCTTTGCACTCGAGAAGTGTAAGGCAATTATTGCTTTACATATTATTGATTGACTTCAAGATTGAAATATGTTCATTTAAAAATCGCCGAACGAAATATATATAAAATTTGAGCGCAAAGAATTAAATCGATAATGGAATATAATTGGGCAATCGAAGTTCGGCATGAAAATAACGGGGACAATGACGAGTCGTTTTGTCAACACGTTTTTTGGCCGAAGCGTGTAGAGTAGAGAGCAAGAATTTGTAAAGCTTCCTCCAGCTTTATCTTATTGTTAGTTAAAGTTGCAGGAACTTTGGAGTAGTTTCCGAGCTGACGTACCAGGGAGAAGTTTCGGCGAAACTTTTTTCGGAAAATTCCAACCTTTTTGGACGGCCCGAACTTTCCTTGCTCCCGAAATTTTACTTTTCGATTGCTTTCGAGCGTGCTGTTTAGTTTCGCTTGTAGTTCGGTAGATTGCAATCGAAAATCGTCGACTGATTTTTACATTCTGTGTCGCTCAACAAACTCCAACCTCTTGTTCTCCAAAAAATATTGAAACTTTGGCACGTAGGTCCGCCTGTAAGCTAGCAAATATTTGTAATAAATATTAAATCATATTATTTTCTGCTTTAGAATTGCAACGCTGAAAATATTTACCGATTCGCTGATATAAAGGCGACAAAGAAAATAAAATTATAACGCAAGGGTGGGTTTGTCCCCAGAGCAACGAAAACATCGCGGTAAAACACACATGCGGCATTTTTTCTAGTATCCAATATTACCAATCGAAATTGATATTAAATACATTCTTTAGAGTCTACATTAACAATGACAGCCTACTCTATCTACTAATACCGTTTGTCATTAAAACCCAAAATATTGTCGATCTTAAAATGATGTTCATTCCCACGTTTACATAAAGAATAGTCCTATCATAACATACCTCCAGATACCAACTGTTTACACTGCCACATATTGACAAAATTAATGTGTAAATTGATTGATTAATTATTAAATTGATTGATTAAATTGATTATTTTTTATTGATTATTAAATTGATTGATTAAAGAATAGTCCTATCATAACATACCTCCAGATACCAACTGTTTACACTGCCACATATTGACAAAATTAATGTGTAAATTGATTGATTAATTATTAAATTGATTGATTAAATTGATTATTTTTTATTGATTATTAAATTGATTGATTAAAGAATAGTCCTATCATAACATACCTCCAGATACCAACTGTTTACACTGCCACGTATTGACAAAATTAATGTGTAAATTGATTGATTTACCAATGCTTACAAGATCTAGTCACCGCAAACTGCTTCACTGAAATAAGTAATTTATGGGACGGTACTATTAGACTTTAATGAAGCCTCGTGATGAACGTGTGACATATCTCTGGTATCAGCGGTTCGCGCGTCACGGCCGATCTTATCCAGGAAGCTTACATGCATACGTACACGGGGTAAATTGAGTCGTCTAGAGGGAATAGGCGAAAGGGCCCATGCATATTTGCAGCCAGAGCGAGCGAGAGAGAGAGTTCTCGTTCGCCGGTTTCCAACGTTCCGCTGTTCCGTTTCCAACCCCTGTTTGCCTGTTTACAGCCGAACCTGCTCGATGCCAGCTGCCGCTCGCCTCTTTATTTGACACGCCAAAACATCAGAGTCTAATTATACGCGCCGTTCGAGGAGTATACATATTAAACTGGCCAGTGGATCAAGTATGATAATTAGTGCCCCGACCTGTCCCTTTGTTCGCGAATGTAAATGCCAGAAACTTATCCCTGGACTTATCCTTCGTCCCAAGAGACAAAGAGAAAATCTTAATCCAATGAGTGTACGGCTTATGCTCAATGGATACTCCAGATTGTATCACTCGGCTCGTTTTAATATATGAGTTTGTTGAAACTTCAACGAATATCGGGAGGAAATTATGGATCGCGAATACTAGGGTACTTAATCAGGTAGAATCGTCGAGTTTTTTAATTAAACGCGCTTGGTAAATTAATAATCGTTATCGGCGTTTCAGAAACTTCTTTTGGTTTTATAAAACTGAGTCGCCTCTCGAGTGCAATAGATTAAAAAACTGATTGGAAAAATCTCGCCAGAAAATCGAAATGGGAATAGATCGTTAAGCCTGGCCGGCTATCTATGCTCATCTGTCCGCATTCCGTCTCTCGTCGCTTGTTTCTCTTTCTTATTTTCCCACTTCTTTACGTTAAGGATTCTTTGAGGCGTCTTTCCTCTCGGCTGGATCTGTCATACAGTAAAGTCATGATTAGTGTGAGTAAGAGACTCTGAAGAATACTTGAAACACCTTAGTACTTCAGATTAATTCTTTTACCTGATCCTTCTCCACGAGATTAATAATTCGGAACCGTGAAATCATAAATAAAAAATGAGAAGTAGGCTGTAGCTGTAAACGGGGGAAATAAACTCGAGGTAAACGAAGACTAGCTTAAGGAAGCATTAGCATAACTTTCGAAGGAGTACGTTAAAAGCGAGTCCGAGTTTCCGCGAGGAAGGGTTTCAAATTCCGGGATTAGTTAACGGAGGAACGAGTACGCGTGCGGGAATTTTTCCAACGAATCGGATGCATTGCGACTCCGTTCGAGAAATAAAGATAAGGTATCCGAGGTTGGGGGCGATGAAAAGGGGTTGGAAAGGTACGCGGGGAAAGTGGCGGGGCGAACGTGCGGCAAAAGGAAGACAATGGCCGTGGGAATTGTTAGCACAGATGCTGCCGTCTTCGTTCACCTAACAGACCGTCTTTCTGAAACTGCGGTTGGATGTGGTGAAAAGGAAATTCCGTGTTATCAAATAAATGGAAAATCATTTTCTTATCTCTTATCGAGCGACATAAACTCGAAGCTAGTTTAACCTTTTGCACTCGAGGAAATTTTCTCCAAATATTTTCTGAATTTCCCTATTTTTATATATCATATGAAACTAATTTCAATTTTTAAATGTATAAATTTCATAATAATTAAGTTAAATTAATTATTTAAATAATATAATTTTAATTATAATATGTACTTGATTTTATAAAACAAGTGGCGACTGTAAATCGCCTACGAGTGCACAGGGTTAAATGTCTGGGTAAATATCGCGTTCCAGGGGAATCGAAACGCAATAAAATCAAGATTGAAAACATAAAGTTCGATGAAAACTAATAGCGAGGAGGAATGCGGTGAGCCAAAATGGAACGTGTATCGACACGGGCCAGAGAGGGGAAGACAATTGGTTTGGGGCTCGTCGGTGCCTAAACGCACCTGTCTCCCGTCGATCAGTTATTGGGATTTCTGCACGCAGCGCGCCCCTTCAGAAAACTCGTTCGCTCGGAATTATTCGAAATTCTTCTACGGGTAGATCCAGTCGCATCCCGTCACGCGTTTTAATAATAAAAAGTCCAATTGGAATTTCTATTATTCGAATACTTTCTTCCTTATCATAGAGCTTCGTAATTATCATTAAATGCAGAAAAGAATCTCTCATAAAAAATTATTATCGTTTCAAAACTGTCGCGAGACGTTTAAAAAAAAACAACCAGTGAATCGTTGAAGTACAAAGGGCGAAGCTCGATAATTCGTTAATCGTTTAATGAAGCAGAGTGCACGGCGTTGAGGCTAAACCGAGTTGATAGATGTCAACGTAGCTGGGAAACATCAACGAGCCGACAGCGAAGGAGATCTCGCGATATACGGTGATCGATGTAACGCGACAAAGCGAACCGAGGATCTGTCAGCTCGGTGAAGAGGCCTCGTTTGTTTCGGCCTGTTACGGACCCGGTTGTCCCGTCGCTAAGTTAAACCGGTACGTACAAATGTCGATCACGTTGCATTCGATCATGTACAATTACGAAACTGCACCTCTGTGTAAACGCGTCGTTGCGATAAGTACACGCGGTTGCAAGGGGAATTGATTCCAACAGGAAATCGCGCACGTTCGATTTTCTATCGGTTCCGATAATAATTCGTTTTACGGAATTAATTAAGACCCTCTGTTGACCCATGACATGCCTGCAGTACGGATAATTATGTCAAACAAATAACCATATTTACTTTTTACCTCGATTTCATTCGGCAAACATGGAACAGAGTTCGCTATCGCGTTTCACGTGAATTTTACCGCTCGCATGCAATTTGTATGGAGCGCTGATATTATTTGATCGTTCGTGATCGCACGTAATTCGCTGGCTCCGAACAATGAGCAATTAACCCGATCTTGGGGAAACGAGCGTGATTCTAATATAGAAAATAGACGGTGGAAGACGTTCGAATCGTGGATGCGTGTCGGGAGGCATTTTCGTTGGGAACAACAATGCGGTTGATTGGACAGGAAGCAGTTCGCGAGTCCTTCGACGTTTGAATGTCCTCGTTATCGGTGCCGATGGCCATTACCGTGGGAAAAAGAAAACGGGCAAGAGCCGGCCGAAAATGCAAATCCCGGAAGCTGCTACGACGTACCCCGTCGATTTTTACCCATTAAAACTCCTTTCTGTTTTGTTTCCTATGAAACTCTCCAAACTTAACGGAAACTGATTAACCCATTTCCATCGTTAACATGCACGCACTATTATGCGGAAGGAATTAATACTAAGTATCATTTAATACAGCCTCAAAAAGTCAATGAGAATACTATCTCACACTTCGTTCGGTCAAATTAATAATTTTTGTATTAATCAATGTCGTATCAATTTGTATGTATACTTAAATTTATATTAATTTATATTAATATTTGAACGGATTGTATAATAAATATTGCATCAATCGTTATACGTAACGATGTGTTATGATATAGTATAAACGATGGAAATGAGTTGAGAACTTTTCGAGCTAGATAGCTCTCGATGCGTGAGCCGATGAGTACTCGCGTCACTCGAGAGATTCGGTCCTTCGACTGGTTTCGGTAATTCCCTGAGTGTACGTAGCTCGATACGCTCGCGGTTTCCATGTACATTCGGTAATTATGCTACTGCCTGGCTACGTTTACGGACTATGCGGTTTAACGTTGCGGAGTATTGCTCAACAATTAGTATCTATCAACAAACGAATCCAATATCGGAATATTTCATTGTTCTATTAGGTACTATTAAAACTAACAGTTGCTACATTTTACGCTGAAATACTGGCAAAAGGTTTGCAGTCGAATTCAAACATGTAATAAAGTAATGACAAATGAAAAAATTGCAAAGCTTCGATAACGTATAAAAAATAGTATTCCCTCATTATCATCTTTTGAGTGTTCTTAAACATGTTATTAGTGCATCGGTTAGAAATCTTTTGCCAAATATGATTTTATCCATGAAACAGCGTAACAGTACATCGACTTATCAGATATTGAAATTCCTACATTTCATATTAGACGGATAAGATTACATCTTAAAATAAATTCAATTTACATATTAATAAACTTAGATTCATTTAGACTAATTTAAATAAAGATCGTGTAATACACTGCTGTGCAGTAGGCTGATATTACGAACAATAAAATCGGAATGAACACGAGGTTTAACAAGATGAAAAATAGGAGGTCGTAATTTGGATTCGGGAATTGGGTTTAAGATCGCAATCAGGGTGTAACGAATCCAGTAAAACCGAGAGTGCGAAACTACAAATTGAACAGGAATCGATTATTCCCGGTACGGTCACGTTCGGGGTGGTTTGGAAGTCGGCAGGGCGGGTCGGGGGCTGTTCAAGGGGAAATTCTTCTCGTCGAATCTGGCCACGTTGCTTTCCCACGACGAGCGCCCCGTTTCGTGTACCTAAGCACGGGAGCATTCTACTTATGGAAGGAAACCAGTTTTACCTTTGTCCGATCAAGCACCGATCTGTTCTACTTGCCGTGAAACTTCTCGGTATTTAAGGAGACAACATACTTTCTTCGGTATTGAAAGAGGAATAGTTTTGAGTTCTCATAAAGACCAAGGATGGGCAAAGGATTTTGAGTTAGACATTTTTATTCAGAAAGATTCGTAACGCAAATTCGATACAATGTTACAGCGAGCTAAGAATCTCTAAGCACAATTCCTCTTTGTCCCGAGTAGAAAAATATTTCTATGGCACTTTCATAGGTGATCAAATTCGAATGAAAATAAGCTAAATCTTGTCGCGATACATTTACAAAAATTATTGTTACATTTCCTTTGGGTCTACACGTATATATTATTATAGTTGATCTTGAGAGAGCTTTAATCGTAATACTCGTTACGCTACCGCGAATTAACAGTCTAACTATCATATCACATGTGAGGAAGCTGCTGAAATGTATCTCGAAGGCTGCTACGCAAGACAATTAAACATCGAGGGCTTATAGTTAATAGTTATTTAAAGACACGAACGAACAAATGTATTCTACGGGATTTAATAGAATAACGTCAATGTATATATGTAAGAGTTTCAATTGCAGATAGCTATTCGTAAGAGCTAGTTTTGATTGCTTGCAACATCTCATCCACTCGTGTCTTAATTTGTTAAACGCGAAGCGAACATGCTTATTCACACGTATGCACCGTCTCTCATTCTCAGTCACTCGCTCTCGTTCTCTCTTTATAGTTATAGTTTTACACGCTAACTAACTGGGCAGCGAAGCCGGGCGTCCGGCCAATACTAAACGATTAGTTACTCTCTGTCGAATGTTGGCTAACTCTCTGAATTAGCTATCAGATCGGTAAAGCATAACGCGATGCCCGTTTCGTTTCAGCCGCGAGCCTGTAACGATTCAATGGCCTCGGCACCGGTCGTTCGACTGATATCAAGCCGTAGAAACCGCTGACTTCGGTGTTTCGTCAGAAAACACCGCGCAGCTACTCTCCGGGCCGACGCGCGTTCCAAGCAAATACTGCACGTCTTATAGTTAAAATTATACATCAAGACTCTGGTCAATTCCTCTCTTCGGTTTCTTTTTGACAGAATTATTCGCAAGACGAATCGAGTGTGGCTAATCAAAATATTTGGGAGGCTCGCAGAATCTTGACTTGAAAAGAACACAAGGTGAAACGTACAAGCTGAGTCGATAATAACTTGATTTTACAGAGAAGATTAATTAAAAAGAAATTCTTGTATGTTCGAGACTCAGCCTGCATTTAAAACTGTCGTGCTTAGGCGAATTTCGTTTCTTCAATGAAAGTCTCGAGAGTCGATGTCGTCGTTCTCGGCGAAGAATTTCTGTACCTGGTCCCTAGCCGCGGTTAGGACAGACACTCGGCACGGGTTTGGATCCCAGTTGACGCCGGGGCAGCCCATAGTCTCGAAACACAAGACCAGCCGGTTGTTTGTCACCGAGGTGCAACAGTGCACAACCGCCCAGACGCAGAGTGGAGGGCTCTTCGCAGGTGGTCGCTGGGTCGGTGGAGAAGGAAAGTTTGCCACTGGCACTCCGGGTCGATGTGGGCTAACTCCCTATTAAAAAACAAAATTCTCTCTCCATTCTAAAGTATGTTTAGAAACTATTTATTATGTAGATGAAAAATTGTGCTAGGAGGTGATGACAGTCTTTATTAAACTTTTTGTAGAATTGTGAGAACGAGGATTTATTAATGCATGCTTCGAGTGGTTTTGTATTCCTTCTTTCCATTCAATTGCGGTTGGAGATTAATATCGGTGTTCTTTTCCTGGAACTCTCTCTCGGCTTGACAAATTACGTTTCGTAGCAGGAATTAATTACTTAATTATTTCCTTCAATTATGTCTTCATCCTCTTTTCGTATTTAATTACGTCAACCGACGAGAAGTCGGCAAGGTGGTAGAAATATTCTTATTATTTTCGAAGAAAAATTTGCATTCGAAAAATGCGTCTTTCAAATTTATAGTCTCTATTCACTCCGGTTTGTAGTAACGATCATACCATCAATTATTATTACGGTGGTTCACTGCAGTTAACGTTACCCGACATGGAATTATTCCTACGGTTAACGATCACGGCCCAGGCTCCATTTACCGATCGATACTCGAACCAGTAACGAAGCCTGTGACGTTAGGCGGAACTCGGTTCTATTAACACTCGACGAAATCTTCGCTAACAACGCGAGGGAATAATGCGAAACGATTCTTCTCAAATTAGCAATGTGATCGCTGGATTAAAAAATTTGAAGCAACCATGCATGCAAATATATACACTTATACTATTTATAGTCGCGTTAAATTAATATCGTAGTACGACCCGCAATCGCGAGTTGAATGAAAAATACTCAAGAAAAGGAATAAAGCGGTATGAATAAAGAATTGGTAAGGTACAGTTGATAGGGTTATCGCGTTGAAGTTGCAGTCATTCGTAATAAAAGGCGTAGGCGGAACAGGTGGAGAAACACTTACCGGGAAATCGATTTCGGTATCTCCTCCCATCCTTGGTAACACGTTAGGCACGGATGAGGGTTTCACTATTATTCTCGCGCTCACCGGCAACGCGTTCAGCCTGGCCTCTTCCTGTCGTCTCCATAGCTCTTTCAAGTGGGTGGCTCGTTGCTGGTTCTGCCTCGTCTCCTTCGGTCTGTCGCGGATAAGGGGACATTTATATTATATCAGCACTCGCGCACCGCCGAAAGAGAGGAAGCTCATTGTGCGCGTCGTCCCGCGACCGAACACTTTGTTTCATTAACGTCACCGTCGACTCTACGCGAGTCGATTCGTCCTTGTGATCTCGCGGACAAGGAATATCCCACATTACCCGGGACAAACTGGCTTTGAAATTCTCGGTAAAATCGTTGCCTCCGAATCGAATATAAAAGTCATGGGGCTTGTTACCGAATAAATGGATTCTGGTTGTAGGATTTTCGTGAAAGTCGAGGGTAAAGGTTACGGGGTGGCCGCGATAACATAAATAAGCAAGAGAGACGACGCGTGGGTTCTGTCTGGAGCGTTTATCGTCTAGGAAAATCTACTGCGTCACTAGGTATCCTCTGTCGGAGCTACTAACTCAACGCGTGATGTTTATAGCGGCAATGAAACAAGGTGCGCACTTTTTCCGAGCCGCAGCCGTATATTCTCCTCGTAATTTATTAAATGGAATCAATGACGAGGAGAATATTTCATAAATCCGAACGATCAAACATTGAATTTGTCCACGAATACACGAGTGTACTTTACGGGAAGTACTCGCTACGAACACGCTGATAAGGTATCGCATCCCGTCGTAAATTAACAGAAACCTTCGGCTTCGCAATTTAATATTCAGTCGCCAAATACCTCGTCCTTACCTGGCCTGCTCGTGCCGTTGCCTCTCGGCCTCCAGCCGCTTCCTCTCCATCTCCTGCCTTTGTCTCTCCGCGGCTCTCCTCTCCTCGTTCGAAACTAAATTGGCCGGAATAAGACTCGTGTCCTGTCTCCTTCCCGGCTCCGGGAATCGTCTACGTTCCCCGAGCTGACTTCTTCTCCTCGCCTTCTCCTGTTCCTCCCTAGCCAGCCTCTCAGCCTGCTGCCTTTTTCGTTGCTCCTCGTATCGCCTCGATTGCATCCTCCTCTGCTCCTCTTCCCGCCTCAATGCCTCCCTCCTCAGATCCTCCTGTGCCTTCCTCTGCCTCTCGCGGTTCCTCTCCTCTTCGATCCTCCTCCTCTCGGCCTCTCTCCTTCCGGCCTCCGCGGTCCACGGGTCGATATTCGTCGGGGCCGACGGACCGTGATTTCTTCTTCCGCTTCCAGGACCCGGATACCTTGACCGATTATAGTCCCTCGCCTCGTCCGGTCTCCTCCTGTACTCGAAGCCTCTTCCATCCGATTCGTTCACCTTCGACACGCGCACCGGTTGATTACGCCGAATGTACTCTTGTAACCTCCTCTCCTCCTCGAGCCTCCGCGCCCTCTCCTCCTCCTCCCTGCGCCTCTTCGCTTCCTCCCTGCGTCGATCGATCGAATCGTTCGCGTTGATCGGTCGATTGCGTTCAATATACTCGTTCAACTTTCTCTGACGCTCCCTCTCCCGTTGCTCCCATAATCTCCGCTCCGTTTCCCTGTCGTACGACCCGGTATCGTTCGAGCCGACCCGAGAAGGACGCGTCAAGTTGGAGGGTTCGCTCCTAGCCTGCTGCTCCCTTCGCCTCTTCTCCTCTTCCTCCTGCCTCTGCTTCGTCATCCACTCTCTGTTCCTCGCCTCGAGGTTCCTCCTATCCGACTCTCTCCTACGAGCCTCCGCCTGTTCCCGCAACCAGCTCTGCCTCTCCTGCTCCCTCAAACGATTCTCCTCGTGCCTTCTCATCTCCTCGGCCTGCTGCTGCTGCCTCTTTCTCTCCTCCTCGTACGTCCGCGGATCGTACCTTCTCCGAGACTCCAATTCCTGCCTCCTCCGTTCTTCGTCCTGCCATCGATTCATCCTCGACCGCTCCTCCTCCGTCTGCCACCTGTTCGTCGGCCGCTGCGTTTCCTGCTGCAATCGCCGTCTCCTCTCCTCGTCCTGTCTTCTCTTCAGTTCAAGCGACCTCTCGTACTCCTCTCTGATCTTCTCTATATCCGTGTTGGTCCGATTTTCCGCGTAACTCCTTCGCTCGTGCTCGCGTCGCCTCCGCTCCTCCTCCCGTCTCCTACGCTCCTCTTCCTCCCTCAACCGTTGCTCGTGAGCCAGTCTTCGCCTCTGGTTCACCGTCTGCAGCTCGTCGCTAGACACCACTCCCTCGTCTTCGGCGAAGCCCCAAACGTCGCGTGATCTCGTATCCACTTCCGGATCATGGAGCCACAATATCTTACGTTGATTACCTCCGCGAGAGGCGAGCTGCTCCTCCCGGGCCCCGGTATCTCGCTTCGCTTTATTAAAATGCAAAGACTTTCCCTCCGGCTCGGACTCGTTGCCAG
>SHCU01000014.1:86030-96540 GCA_004307685.1 Ceratina australensis
GGAATGACGAAGAGTAAAGGTCTTCCTTCCGCGTCTTCAAATAAAATTGATCTTTCAATATATTATATGAAACTGAGTATTCATTCCTAAATACCCCATAAAACCCAACAAGTGCCGACTTAAGCGTCGAATCCGGTCAATTCTCCGACTCGATTAATTTTCCCTGTTAATATTATTGAACCGTCGATGTGTGTATAACAGAGCACACAGGAATCTCAAACACGACGTGATTTACATTTTCAATCGGGGGCTTGTTGAAACGAAGCACGGCCGGTGGTCGTCCGCCGGCACGAAAAACGAGGCAAAGGGAATTTGTCTTGGTCGCGCGCGAAATTATTATCGCGTGTCTGTCATACTCAACAGGCTATTAATTATACGGCTGGTTGCAACGCGTCGAGGGGAAAGGAGCGACGGGGTCCGGGAGGGGCGAACCGGGAAAGTGAGAACGTCTTAACAAGACGTCTACAAGGGGACCAGTTTCCTGCTCGAGACCCCGGATCCCGCCTACCTTGCGATTCCCTTTGAGACCAGTTTCAGTCCTCGGGTCAATTCGTACTTACCTACGTTCCACGTCCCGTTCGAATTTCCACTTAAATTGACTGACTGGCCGCGATAAATCTTTCGTCGCGTCGGCGATTCTAGATTTTCGGCTACGCCCGATGGAGCTCCCGAATTCCCTTGATTAATTCGCCCGCCCGATTCAACGGCGTTACTGCCAAAAAAAAACTTCCTGCTCTCGAGCTTTTAATTTAATCCGCGAAAATTCGCGTTAATGGATCTGCTCATTTATTCGAGACTCTATGAAGCCTTACACGAAAACAATGACGGAATATGGAAATCTTAACGGTTATCAGGTTAATGCGATGTGTAAAATTATAATGTAACGAAAATATCATATAAAATTTAGTACGACTCCTATACGAATTCTTAAAATTTCAATCCTTCGCCGTTATTTTTATATAAGGACTCGTATAACCGTAAGTACCACTCTTGCACATTTTTACGCGCATAAATTTTGCCAGATGCGTGAGACCCGGTGATGCTGTTTGTTCGATGTTTCACGGTATTAAGAAATTTTTTCGTAGGACTGGACGCATTAAGACTCATAAATCTGACTAATGCTCCTTTCGAAGCTATAGCGATCGCGTTTTTTCTATCGGTCCGCGATGTGACACAGTCGTTTCTTTGAGAGGTTCTCCTATCTCGGGCCCGGTATAAAACGAGTGGCATTAGCGACTACGGCAACTCCGCACGGATAGCGTATGCAAAGTGGAACATTAGCATGATGTGCCAGGACGGTAGATATATCTTACTCGGCCCGTCTTGTTTCTACCGATATATACCTGCCTATTCTCGGGTGGGTATTATTAATGCCGCGACCCCCGTAACGTAAACGTACACGTAAACACGCAGCGAGCATCGGGGCAATCGATCGCGCGGACGTTTTCTTCCAGGATTTCTTCTCCTTTTACACGAGTCGAACGCGGTGCCGTTCGTTACATTAGCGACGCGGGGAAACTGGGTCACTTGTAACTCGCGACGTCTTTTTCCCCCTATGACCGTTCGTTAGACGCTTTTTACCCGACCGTGGCTAATGCGTTCAATTGAACAAACTCGCTAAATGAAATCGAGTCCTTTGACAAAATCAGGTTCGGTAGATCTAATTTCATCAAAATTTCAATGGTTACATTAAAAAATATGCTTATTCATTCACGGAAATATTTGAGCAACAAGGGAAAATAATTCCTGAGAACCGAGTCGCTCGAATGGGAAACTTTATCGGGAATTTTATTACGCGGAATTCGTTTACAATTTTGTAAATCAGCTCCGAGGAATTTGTCATTCAGCGGACAACCTCATCTTTCGCGTTCTCATTACCATATAACACAGTTGAAAAATTCGAACCGTTCGCACGACCGTGAAGCTCTCGAACGATGTTTCTAATCAGACACGTTTGATGGAAACCTAACAATGCTTCTTTGTTCGTAACTACGTTTCCTCTCTGACTAAACATGCACGTTTCCCTGACATAAAAGCTTCTCGCTAAATTAGGTTTACCAGATGCGAAATTATCGTTGATAAAAATATCGGTTAAACGCGAAAGATTTTCATACAGGAAACGCTCACCGCGTTTAATGATAAAATGATAATTATTAAGTTTGTTATTGCCGAGAAATAAGAATAAATGATTCACGTTCATTGATTGAAGTCGCAGACAGTGTGCTTACTCTTTCCCAACGCCCACGCGTCGTCTGGCATCATCGGTATGATTCGAGGCACGTGCCACGTACGTTCAAATACCAACGGATCGGACGATCGGTTTGCGCAACGGCTAGCACGAAAATAAATTAGACAACGCTAGTTACTGCGAGCACGCGTAAAAAATACCTAAGCGATTCTCCCTTGTCGCGGTTCTCCTCTTCATTCTGATTAATGATCCGTGACCGTCGCTAGCAAACAGCCGATTACCAATCCCAGCAATTAATTAAACTCGCACGGCGGATCACAAAGAATTCCTCAAATAGATTTCCGATTAAGTATTCAGTTGGGACAAGCTACTTAGAAATAATTTGAAATTAACTATGAAAAAATGGCCAAACGTTTTTAGAAAAATTCCTCGAAGCGTTAATTAAAAGAAATTGATGTGGTTATATGTCTATATGTCTTATTATACTTAATGTCTTATTATATTATATTATTTATTATCTTATTATATTATATTATATGTCTTATTATATTACTATATGTCTTATTATACTTAAACTAGAACTAAACACACACTTAACATAATGCTTATTGTGTTAATAGTAAAACTCGAACTAAACGTGAATACATTTCTTTGATCTGAACTAAAATAAAACTGGATCATTTCTCGATATTACGCATTTCGTAATAGCCCACACGCCATGCTCGGCGGAACGATCTCGAGAGCAAGAGAAGACGCGAGCATCAATCGGCGAAACAAAAACCGGTAGCGAATCACTATCGCCAACCTAATACTATGGTCCGCGAAATACAAAACCCTAAATATACGAGATAATTTGAAGTGCAACATCTATCAGAAATTTCGTTGGATTCTTGCAGCGGACAATTGCTGATTGACTCGAAATCATTGTCGATAAATAGTCCATGCAGGGGGCACAGACATTGCGGTGGTAATCGAGGAAAACTGGATACGAACGAACAGCACCTAATGATATACTGTGAGCGGGAATTCGTTCGCTAAACAGAGGATTACAAATTCAAATGAACGTCCAACATTAACTCCACATAACTTTTCCATTAATGCGTTACACGCGCACAGATTAGTCCCGGTGGTTCCACGCAGTGAGTAAATTCCGATTGTTGAAGCAAATCGCGGAAGCGACTTAATGACGCGGGTCGACTCGAATTAACTTCGTGTTACCGAGAAAATGATCAGCGATTGCCAGCTGTACTTTACATGATCCGACAATTTTTCTTATACATTTCTGATGAATGATATTCTTCAAATTTTTTCTGTATTTAATTTTTCTTCGAATTATACAAAGTAACAATGTAACAATAGTGTTGTGACGATGGTTTCGACGCGTTAAAGTAACCTCGAGCAACGTCCTAATCAAAGCAATTAGCGAGCTTTTTTCCTCGTCAAAGCCGGTAAGCCGTACCATTCTTTGTCGACCTCGTCGAAACGGGTCAAAGCTAATTATTTTCATAATTTCCCACGATCCGCTCTTTTTTCGGTAACCCTTTTCCGCTCGGCGGTCAAGAGAGAAAGGGAGAGAGAGAGACCGACTGCTATTGACCGAGAAACCTTCGAGCCGTTAAAGGCAACAAGCCACCGTGGGGATGATGGCGCTTGCAATAAACTACGACCTACGGAGAAATGAAAAACGGAACGACGTTCGTAAAACTTTGTTGATGCTCGAATTTAAGTTACGTTCGAGCTGCTTCTAATTCGTTAGGAGAGTATACTCGAGTAGAACGTCTAACAATAAGTCGGAATGTAAAACTGCGTCGTAGGCGGAACGTAATGACCGATGCAATTTCTTTGTAAAAGATAGTTGCAAACTATTTGCAGAAGTGACCCCGATGAACCCCGAAGGGTGCGGAGCCAGTTTCGATGAATTTTGCAAACAATTTAATCTCGGTGCGCAATCGGATCGGTTATTGTTCTCGGCGGCAAGTTTCTCGGAGCGTTGACAAATATTAAGAGCAACGATGGGCCCTGCCTTCGAAACATCGATAGCAATTTGGTTTCACGTTACAGTTAATCAAGCAAGTACTAAGCGCGGAGGAAATTGGAATTTCTTGTGTCAAACGTAACATGATAATCCGGGAAGTTTCGACAATGTTTCAAAGGACTACCTAATGCCCCTCGCGATGATATATTCGACTCTACGATCAACCTCAAATATTCCGTACAAAAATAGCCTACCGAAGCTGTTCACAGAATACAGGAAGTATCGCGTTATACACGGTGTCTCATTTAACTCGAGCATCTAAAATATCTTACTTTCTTCTCACGACAGACAAATGTCGTAAGAAAATATTACTTGTTTCGACGTTATGTCATGACTATATTTTTTAATTTCAAGATCATCGAAATATTTTAAAAATAAAATCATTATATGATAATTGAAGTCGAGACGAATACAACGACCTATAATATTATGAACTTCACATGATTTGGAGAAAAATTCGTAAGTCTGGATTCAGGCGAGACACCGTATAGATTTTTGATTGGATTGACGCAGGCACGCTGTGAGTGTTTGCGGCGAGCTGGTCCGAGGCACGGTTGTAATCTGTGCTTCAAAGCTCGGTTGTAAGAGTGGCCAATTCGATTGTAACGTACGCTGTACGTTTTCGCGTATCGAAACACGACTGAATTTAACTGGCCACCTGAAGCGCACTTGTCCGTATAATCCGATTATTTTCCTCGTTCTGAACGTCCCTTTAAGCGAATGCACTGAATTCTGGACAGGGGAATCCCCGCTACGTAATTCCGAATAATTAACTGCCACGAGATACCGATATCTTCCTATCTCGAGTAAATTTTATAAAAGTAATTCAGGCGAAATAGGAATGATCTTCTACGAATATTTTAGCCTACGATTTGTAATTCTCAAATACATCTTTCAGCGAAGACGCAACAAATGGTAAATCAATCGGCACGTAAAAACATGACTCGTATCATTATCAGAATTCGAAACGACTTTGTAGACGTGAAATATACATATAAGATTACCGAGGGAAATCAATACGATATTTTAGATTCACGCTTCGAATCCGGGAATGTTTTTTTGTCGACTTTTCAAAGACCATCGATAGAGGAATAAATATTGAACGAGCGTATCGGGTAACGTTTTACGCTACGTATCCCCAAAAGGTAAAAAAGATATTCAGAATCAAGAAATACAGGGATTTATATTTCTGACTCAACGATCTCATTTTATAACTCGTATAATATCAAAACGTGCTTTGTTTTACCGATTAAATTATATTAGATTACTACTTATGGACCCAGTGGGATATAATCCCGTGTGGCGCATAAGAAAAATACAGGCGCGGATATAAAACTAAAATGAAATATGATCGGGTTGGCAACTAAGTCATTGCGGATTTCGAGAAAGAGAGTTCAATGTTTTGCCTTAAAAATTTAACTTCATTCAATTAGGTAATGTCCGTTTTTGACGATGACCTACTGCCATCGTTCAATCAGAAATTCGACACTGCCTTTCTTTCAAGGCTTCATTCCCATATCAATTCCAACTATCAAGGAACTTCCTTGATAGTTGCAATCATATTAATGAAAGGATATTTTCGACGTTAGAATAATTTACACCGAGATTTCCCAGGTAAATCGAGATAACCTAAAAAAGAGAGCATTTAGGCTGTTTAATTTCCCAAATGGATGTCAGACATGAGAGAGAGCAGCTGCGGTAAGTGACCGTTTGCATGTACCTTTCAACCATGTATCTACTTTTCGGGATCAATCGTAAAACACAGTTAGAAACGGGGAACTGTCAATTTTATTTCTGAATTCACAATCGAGTAAACATGTTGCGTCCGCGCCGAGGAAATTCGAGAAGGAACTCTTTGCTCGTCGGCGATACGACGGTGTACAGGGAAAGTTTCGAGTAGACACTTTGAAAGAACAACGCGAGAGACCCTCTTTGATCTGCCGCTGCTCTCTTAACTGCAATATAATAAAAGTAAAACGAGGCTAGACGACGCTGGTAAAAAGACGGTATCCTCGAAAGGTCGGTAGGAACCTATCGGGAAGTGTCGTTTGAAAGTATAATCCCTCGCGACTATGTTCTACAATTTACATTTCACACGTTCTCATTTTATCCCTGCTATTTGTAAAGAAAAGAAAAGTCAACTCATAACATTTCACTGACGCTGAAATTTGAATCCTGATCAGGCTCAATATTTTTATCATGCCTCGTGATAAAACCACCGTACATTTTACAGCGAATTTTCTGAATTAGATCTTTAACCAAACTGCCACATATTTTGTAGCAAATTTAGCGAGTTAAATGTTATCGCGTTTAATAAAGAAGAAATTAAATTGGAAGAGGGACAGTTTAAATTGAGAGTGAAAGATAAATTTTTCCCAAGACGCATCACTTTAATCCTCTTACGTGTCGCATTGTGTTCTGGTTAATAATATTAGTTCGATATCAGCCGTGTACCGTGTCTCTCCGCTGTCTCCTCTAACGGCCAGAAAGAAAATTAAAATGCGAGTCGATTCAATATGAATGCAAGTCGCACCTGTCCCCGACAGCCTGCACGTATATGCATACATCTTCCTTTGCTTCATATTTTCTTTTTCACGCGATTCCCAGTATTTGTTAAAACGAATCCCAATAAACTCCAATAAAAAAAAGTAGCAGACAACTGATCGCACAATATCTATCTATAAATTAATATAATAATATGAACAAAAAATATCCTGTAAATTCTTTGATATTCGTGATTTTGTCATTTTGAGAAAGGGTCCTCAATGTCTATGTAGCCACGGACTTATCGTGTCTATGATAACCTTGCCTGCTCAAACTGAAATCTTGTAAAATTCTATCGAAACGATCCAAGTACTTTGAAACTGTAAGAAGATCCGATGAGATTAGAATCATGCAAACGAGTCCCATAACGGAATTCTTTGCAGTTAGCACGAACGCGAATTAAGACGTCCACGGTAAGATAGATGCGCTAATAAATTGTTATGAAATACAGTTACGCCTTTTACGCGGCCGAATGTTTCATACCCGAAGTTTTTATACTCCCCATTAAAGTCCCAGTTCGCTCATTATTTCTCTACAAACTTTTATTCGCGCTCCGTTTATGCGCTTGCTTATGTGCCCTGTCAAGTTAAATCTTAAACGAAAGATTCACGGGGTTCCTCCGTAGTTTCTTACCCCCGTGAATTACGATTTACAACCGACCCTCCTGATTCATTGCCTGACACCAGCATTAAAAATTATCTGCACTCATCTTATCATATTCGGATGATGCAGCGGTCACATTTACTAATGATTGTGCTTTGTTGTTGAGACAAAAATGAGTTATTGAAATATGAACAGGTAACTCATCATGACTGTTGCGCCAAGGGGCTGAAGAGAGAATTGGTAGAGCAACTAAAGTGCACAAAGCTTGAAACAATATAAATGACTTCAAAAAGACAAGCAACATAGAGGTAGAATATAAGTGAACTAAATGAATGAATAAATTGGATCATTTGTTGTAAGTTTATAGGACAATGCAAGTGTATGTATAGAATATAAATAGATGTAATGATGAATATTATGACATAGTTTCTCACATTGTAAGAAAAGCGGGTAACCACGATTACCTCTGCAGGAATTTACTGATTAATAATGTGAAACTATCTGATAAAAAAACATTATAAACATCGTAAATACGTGTAATATCGATAAGCGTGTATCTCAACGATAGGAAAAATGAAAAGGAGATACGTTAACGAAGGCGCGCAGCAGCACGGGGTATATCTGGCGTTCAAACACCTATTGAAAAACGTACGGGCCGATAGGTAGAGCAATCAATAGGCAAGCACTCTCTCCCGTATCTGTAAATACCTGTACGGTACCCGATAGCTATCGGGTATTCCCACCGGCAACTTTGTTCGATACGTACTAGAAAAACTTCGTCCCTCTCTTTCTCTCTCGTTTAACCCAAATTTCTCGCCGTTTGAGTCGCGATTCGATTTTTCCCTGACTTCGGGAACCGGGGGAGGGAAAAAAAGAGAGTACGCCGGGAGAAATTGGTCCGCTGCTCTCGGACCGTGTCGGATATTTATTGTCCATTTCACAGCCCCGCGAATTCGGAAGTTCACTCGAACGGATTGCCGATAACCCTGTCCGTGGGCATTAATCTGAGACTTGTGTCTGACGCCAATTCCAGATTCCCGCAAACAATTTAGCTAACTCCGTTTTATCTATAAGTGGAATACAGAGAGAAGTAAAAAATGTCTGTCACGAGGCACGTATGTGTGGATATTTTCTGAGTATCCATAAATGGATCAGATCGTCGGAGAGAGTTTATTTTATTATTTTTATTCCTTTGCCCTTTACCTCGTGGTTTCAGAGGGACTTCCGTTATATTCAATTTCCTAATTAAACCACGACACCCGTCGTATTTTTACACTTACATTCTATAACGAACCTTAGTTCTATTCTTAGCCTATCAGAGTAATCATAGTATTTCATATAAAGCCGTACTTAAATCAAACTATTTTCTTTTATATTCTAACAAAACTGAATATACTTGATGCATTTTCTCATTCAAATAAACAAAATGAAACTACATATAAACATAATTACGCTGCGCTTCTCTTCTACCACCAAAAACCTTTATTCGAACCTGAGGTAAAGTTCCTTTAATAATATTCTGTTTTTTGTTATTCAATGAGTTTCTACTTTTAAAAGAATATCACATTTCTCCGGTCGATCTACGGCGTTCACTCGTTGCTAGAGCGGTCGGTGAATAGAATTAATACAGGCGTGCATACGTCGACCAATTGTAAATGAATTTTATCTTGTTAGTAAGCAGGCGTGACAATAACCGTGCCCATTCAGTGGGCACGTCAATGAAAATCGCTCAAGAGGTTTTATATGTCGCCTCCTTTTAATGTCCTGGCTCCCCCGTGGCACTCGATTCATCTAGCAATAGAACCATAACATTTTATCACGAGTTTACTACCCATTCTAATTTCCTTTAACCATTCAACCGAAATACACGCCACTTTCAATTATTATTTTTATACTTGTTCTCGGTTTGAACAAAATTTCGGGGAAGATGAATTTAGAGAAAATCAGATTTCGCGAACTGAGCCGATTTCTAAATCAAAAGGCTGGAATTAATATATCTATCTTGTATAATATACCTCGAGTATCTATCTTGAACTTTTTCTCGTTCCCATGAAAACGATAAGCGAGGTAAGATAAAAGAGTATCAAGGACGAATGAAAGATCGAAAAGCTTTCGATACTATGCAAACGATCTCTCGTCACCGTCGAGTCCTTGGTGGAAATATTTCAAGATCGTTGGATCATGGTCACGCGGCAACCTTCAGTTTTATGTTGTTGACATTACGCGCTTACAGTGACATCAAACGATGTCGCATCGTTTTAGAATGGTATATGCAGACGCATTACGGCATCGAGCCAGGCTTCCACTGACATCACTGGACTTCCAGTAGCACAAGAAAAATAAATGAGCCTTTCGAAACGAGGCCGACTCAACGTTGACACACGTGAGGTGTATTTAAAAAAAATGGGTGATCTACCTTGTACGAATGAGGAGTATGAAAATAATGATTGTCAGTGCACCGTGACGGTGCATCTATTTTTAAGACTGCACGTTACACATTTATAAGAGAGCGCAGGAGTTTATTTTACAACGTTTAATTACGTTCGAAGAAATACCAGAAGACGCCTAAGTGGAATTTTACGCATTCGTAAGAAAATTTAAGGTTAAAGGTCGAGTGGCGCCACAGATATTTCATTATTATTAACCCTTTGCACGGAGTAGCAGAGAATCGGAAGGCATCGGCGGGAAACCAGAAGATCTCAAAGTGGAAATATCGAAAACAATCGCAGGCCGCGTTATTCGCGCATCAATGAGCACGCAGCGAAGCTTATCAGAGATCGTCTGAAAGCGAAGGAAACGCGAGAGTGAAGCGTAACTGGCAGACGTCTGGGCGAAAAACTTGCTTTATAGAATATGAACCGACGAGACGACTGTTCCGTTATCAAGCGTTCCGTTTCCCCGGTTCTCGCGCAGGATCTATAATTACAAACGGTAGGTAGCGGCTGGAGCGGCACGAGGCCCGACACCCGAGGCGACGACGTATGTGCCGCCTCCTATCCATGTATCTACCGTATGCAGATAGCGTACGAGAGCTATGTACCGGTGCCACGATTTACGCAGGAGCCACATCTCTCCGCGGCCATTATCGAGACGATTAATCGATCATTTATAGATAAATCAAACCCCCGGCCAATTTCCAG
>SHCU01000014.1:106346-120937 GCA_004307685.1 Ceratina australensis
TTTTCTCCAAATATACTGAATTTCCCTATAATATATATGTATTTAATTTTTACCAAGGCTAACGACAACGTAAAAATTAAATATTCATATTTGTAATGATCATGTCGATAAATAAATAAATTATTGATAACGGTATTATTATGTGTACGTATACGACTGATTGAAAATGAACCTACGGACCCCCGGGGGGCTGGTGAAATTTAACCGAAGTTTGTTATGGTCAGGAAATCGATTCCCATATGCAACATTGATACGATGTGTATTAATTGTTGATACCGTTAATAACATCCCTGGCATTCGAATGAGAAACATTCGTTACGAAATTCCACTGTGTGAATGTACAACATATGATTTTGATACGAAGAGCCAAACGGATTTGTTCGAGGAATGTGATCGCTGTGTTACAGCGAATTTCAACCGTGTATGAACCTCGATTTATCAACTGGAGTTACGCAACATTTTTTTTACAACAATGATAACTGACCTTATTGGTTTGCCAATGGGATATCGTTCGGTGATATCAGTATTTAGAGAGATAAAGCATCGAGAATAAGAACTTCCTCTGTGATTTAAGCACAGGGTCAGATAGAGAATCGTAGTCAGTTCTTGCTCGCGTGAGCTTTTCCTGCAGGGATAAAATCCAAGACGTGTAATAAAACTAATGCTGCTCGATGGATGAGATTTCGGATCCTGACACGAGGTTGCGTAACGTTCTACGAAATTATAGATACTGATATACAGGGTGTATAATACATTGTATTATATGTGCCTGTATAATACATTCAGACGAAATTTAGATAGTTTCGATAATTTCTGAGATAAAAGTTCCTACAACTTCGAACTCATATCGCGATCGAAAAGCATTGATCTTACATCGAACATTGAAAAATTAGGTCAAAGATTTATTACTCCTCTTGGATTTTGTCCCCTCAGGGAAAACTCACACAAGCAGAAGCTAGCTACGATTCACTGCCTGACATTGTAGAAATTGACACGTGAGACGATGAAACTAATAAAAAAATGAAAAACTGATTAAGTAAAATGAATGTTATGTAACTATTATTTCCTGATGTAAGAATCTCTGTAAGCGCAATCAAGATTCGCGTTATTTAGGATTCCATACATACGGAGGCTGTCAGTGTGAGCGAGGAATGTCAGTAAATTCTTGGAAACGATTTAACGATACAATAACCGTGATTAATGGAATTTCTCGGATCGGTTAGAACAAAAGATTGGCCGGCCGCGGAAAAGGAACAGTTATGATTAATGCGTTCTGCCAATTACGTGAGAGCCATATAAAAATTGTCGCCGCGGTAAACTATGCAAATGTGCTCATTAGAATTCTCGTTGATTCAATGAAATATGTAAAATGCGATTATCACCGAGCAAGGCTCGCGCTAGCCCTCGTTCCGCATTTCCCTTTTTTTTTTAACCCTCTCGTTTTGAGCAATGAAATCTACCGGCGAATTTAGTTGTGCGCTAAGTGTTACCCGCGGGTTTTCAACGAAATTTTCCCGTGCCCTCGGAGAGTCGACTCCGGCGTGCAACGACCCGAAAACTCGTGGCACGAAAACGATTCGCGGAATTTAATTAAGCATCGCAGAGGCAAATTTTTTTGTTATCCAGCTTTACGCGCGATGTATCGAAGAGTCGGAAACGCGTATTCCGCCGCATTTTAATGGAGATTATTAAAATCAGATGAAACTCGCGAGAAGTACGGGAACAATATTTTAACACGGTTACTTCTCGGGGATCGATAACTCGGAATATCGATGAGACGCAGTGATAAAATACTTTTTCAAAACGGAAAATTTTTTGCCCCATTGAAAATGTGATCATGTCTCACGTTCCATGAATTTTTATTCGGGCGACGCGGAAAATGCGAGCTCGCGAAATGAAAATATGAATTGATATTTGTATCACGCCGCGGGGTCGTATCGATTATTTTCAAATGGGATTTCCTCGTCAGGGAAAGGATCGAGCGATGCGATCTTAACCTTGGTCGAATGCCAGGCGACATTACTCCCGGCCACTTAGAATAAACAAGATTAAAACGGAGGGAACAGTGGACGCAGTGTCCATCGAGAAGAATCTTGAACTCCTCGCGGAGTCGAGAGCCGGCTCGGTGCAAATCAATTTCATTAGTCTCGCCTCGTGGCTGTCTATCAATGTACACTCGCTGAACGAACCGGAGTGAATGGAATTAAAGGTGCTTTTAAAAACTTTTCTTGATGCAGCGCACTTCGGTCAAGCACTCGTTCAACGAGGAGATCCTCGCGTCTTTCAACCACCCCGGATTCCTCACGGTTTTGTTTCGAACACCCCGATGCGATTTATTGAACCTGAAGTCTACGTTTGAAAATGCTTTTATCACGGGTAACAGTGATAGTCTTAGAATCCGGACTGTAGACGAGAGCAGAGCAGATATTGTTTTTTAAGTAGTAGTTTGCTCTATCAGTTACAGATTTTTTAAATTTCTTCGAAAAATGAGAATTATATATTAACCACTATAGAAATTCTGTACATTTTGGACAGTTATATAAGTAAAAATTTTTTAAGTGAAAACTTTTTCGAAATAAATCGTAACCAAACCGTCAACTAATAATTCCAAGAAACTACGTCTTCTACCCACTAAACGACTAAGAACACGCAGAAGGGTTTTTTTGTGACATCAACTTTCTCAGTAGAACCATGTAACGCTATTTCCAGAAACTGACGTAAAAAAGATTTTAGACATCATCAATTAAGCGATATCCCATGAATCATGAAGCCACAATCAATAAAAGTCATAGCATTTACGACTAGATTGTAATTCGAACAAGTTAGCGGAGGAGGCGATGAGTTTAGCGTGATCAGGCGGAGGTAATGTCTCAAAGGAAGGAACGCAGGAACTGGTCTTAAAATTGTGGAAAAATCGATCGTTAGGAACGCGAGTAACGCGACTGCTCGAGCCGGCCGTCAAAGGCACATTCTGTCTCGCGGAAGTTGTATAAATTAATCCACGCGTTGGCTTAGCTTTGCCGTGCGCCAGCAGACATTTTATTCTTTGTGGGTTAGAGCTTCCTACGGATCGTTAATTAACATTCGGTATTCATGATCCGCGGACGGCACTCGTAATTTATCTCGTCCTCGGGAGAAATCGCTATTTAAATGACTGCGAGGGAACCTGACGTGCTCTCGGGGGAAACGCGTTTCAAGATCGAGTATGAAATAGTCTTTAAGTAGAAGCAGGAAGAGGAATCCCGAAGAGGTGATTTCAAATGATCCAATTTGGGAGAAACCGATCCGCGTATTCAAACGTAGAGATGAGCAATTAAATATGAGCAACAAGAATATTTCAATCTCTAACGAGAATGGAATATGATCGTATTAGTGTCAGGTTCGCGTTGGGGTTGAGCCTGGGNCGCGTATTCAAACGTAGAGATGAGCAATTAAATATGAGCAACAAGAATATTTCAACCTCTAACGAGAATGGAATATGATCGTAGTGTCAGGTTCGCGTTGGGGTTGAGCCTGGGTTAGCTAAACCGTACGTTAGCCGCGTTTACGAGACGCTAATATTTTCCCAAATATGCGAGCTATAATAATTACGGTGGGAAATTTATGAGCAAGACAGCAGAAATTATATCGGTTTAGTTAGAGATTCTTGGACGTAATTTAATGCAAAAATTAAATTAAACTTCTGCCTTTGTATCAGATACAAGGAGCACTTGTTCCACAACGAATTTCCTGAAAATCTGGGCGTTGAGTTTGAGTCTGGGCGTATCTCGTTGATAAAATATTGTCGAAAAATGTTTGGGGAAGGAACGAAATCGATTCTGAAACAGAGCGAAGAGAGGTGCTTGGTTGCTACGTATCAAGTGCCATAGACAAGACGATCTGGCGTAATCAACGAGAGGTGGAATCGACAGTATCAGTAATGACACTCGACCTTCTTCGCAACAGTTGTTTCCTTCTATTTCTCCTCTGTCGACTGCTCTTTAGTCACCCCGTAAAGTCAACGTCGAAATCTATATCTACAGCTATACGTGTACGTAACATACATAGGTATAGAGGTAGCCATCTGCTCCAACTCTAATTACGATAAATCCAATTTTAATTACGCGACCAGCCAGACTGTGCCACGGCAGGGTCCTCGAGGGTGAACAAGTGGAGACGCGAGAAAAAAGAGCTCTTTGTGTCTGTCTAATGTACAGTCCCAGGGTGAATCGTTGAATTACATTTTCTCGCTTCGATCGATGCCGAATTAAGAATTTACAATTTAATTTCTGTTTATCGATACCTCTACTTGCGTACGAATAGCTGCATAATATGTTTACTCGCTCACACGAATTGCTCCTTTGATTTCCTTAGTAAATGCCGCGTACTCTAACGAATGAATTATTTAACACACGTCTGAAGCTATCGTAAAAATTAATAAGACAAAAATATCCCTGAAGAAAAATGATGATTCGAAGATATTCGTCGCTGCCGTCTTCCATTAAGGAAGATATCGTTCGTGCTCGTAAATCACAGGTATTACGCGTTGTCGATTCACCCGGGTGAATCGCCATTAACGGGATATTTGATACACACCCACGCCAGCGACATGGTGCGACATGGATCGTTTTCATGCCTCATTACGGAGCCGCGATACGCTGCTCTATGGTTTCCGTCGTAATCGAGATAATCGGTCTCGGTTCCAACCGCGAAAGACTCTTTCAAAATATTCAGTTTGCATAATTTCCCACACACTTCCAGCTAAACTGCTGGTCACTTACAATTAATTTTACGTGTTATATCATTTGCCTGTCTATCTCTCGTATCAAATTGTTTATTGATTTCATTAATGAATCGTTGGCTGCGTGGAATAACGTCTTACCTACTTGCTTCGAGAACGTCGCGTCTGAGAAATCATTTCAACAACATTCTACCTCAAAATCTTTTTCAACAAGGTCCTATCTTAAAATTCCTAAATAAATATCTTATCTTAAAATTCCTAAATATCCTATCCCAACTGCAATTTCAAGAACGTCTTGTCCTGGTTTCAAGAAGATTTCTCGAGCAAATTCTGAGATATTATCTTTCAGAAGCAAGGGCCTTTTCGAAGCAAATTTGGAATGTTTCGAAGCAAGTTCTGAGATAAACTCTTATTCGACCGAATCGTCGAGATCCTTTCTGTATATTTTACGATCTTTTTAATAAGACTCACAAATATTAGCTTGTTCTGTATGATAATTCTTATTGACTCTGTATAGCGACTCCCACCGGCGGAAAAGGCAAAGGGAAAATAGGAAAGTGTCGGCGCTTTCATTCGGTGAAAATGCTTTCCCGCGATAAAGCCAAGAACGTCGTTAAAGCAAGCTGTTCCCTCGAACCGCGAGCATAAATCGCGGCGAGAAAATTAGCAATCATTTTTAACAGTTTCGCGGTAATTGCCGAGGAGATAAGATACTGCCTCCGGCGCTGGTGTAATTGCGATCACGGCCGGTGAATATATAGCTTTCCCGCATCTTTTTTTCCGCGTTGCAATTTCTGGCACGCGAGACAATGAGCTGCGTCAATTAATTAGACGCGGATGGTCATCAAGGCCGTTGATACCTGAGGCAACCGTGTTTTATCTGTCGTTGAAGTAGAGAGTGTAAACATCGTTATATGTATTCTCTTAATCTGAGACGATCGCGTATAAAAAGACGTTTTGTAACGAGATTTTATATGAAACGTTAGTAGTTTCACAGCGATCGCTAAAGGTGCACCTTGAACTATCCGCGGGATTGTCAACGAGTTTCTTATTCGCAGAACTGTCACGACGGATTATGCATCGCATCGATCATACGCGAACCGATTATAGGCAAACGGTAACGTAGATCTATTTTTGCGAATGCCTGTCACGCAATTTTGCACCGCCCTATTTGTCATCGGTACGATTGTATCAGAAGATAATTGCCCATGGATGCCTGAATGTATATTTAACGTGCACCGTTTCAAAGATCTGACGTCTTAAAACTGATCCGCCGCTGGCATAGTAAGTTCCCATTCCAAAGATTCCTAATAAACGAGAATAATAAAAATATTCTTTGACGATAATCAAAAGTGAAGAAGAAATGAGCAGCAAACACGCGGTGAGAGTGAAAGACTCAAAGCTGAAACAACGGTAATTTCATCTGAAAAGTAATCTGTCTTTGTAATATTGCCGACTCGCGGCGGATATTAATCCTGTCACGCTGTTTCGCGTGGAAACGCACGAGAGTATAGAAAACAGACCGCGGTGCTCTTATTAATTCTATGCAAATACTTCCTCAACGATATCTCCCGTTATTAATCTGTCAAAGAATGATGCGTTTAAAATTGCATCCACTCGATACATAAACCATAGAAATTCCTTGAGGAACAGTGCGGTGGATTTCTTGATAAAACTCATGATATCTTCCATCGAATTATTTTTCAATTTTTTTGTTAAAATAAAGCAAAGTTTAGAAAATAAACAGAATCTGAGTAATAAAGCGAGAGTGCAGGAGCTGAGCGGGTCAAGTGCGAAGAAATTTGCGAAAGGAGTAAAAAAGCGTCAGGCTTTTGTGCCCGTGGCATTGTTGCTCCGGCGTTTGAAAATCTGTAAACTGTGCTTTTTATCGGTAGCCATCGACGAGCGCGGTTCGCCGTACAGATCAAACGTATCGACCGCGGTTCTGCGGCTTTCATACGATCCGTGTAAGTGCCAGCCCGAACCGAACCCAATCGGATCGTATCGAACCCCCGGCCCAGCTATGCGTATCGCGTGAATCTAATCGCCGCGCATCTGCACGTAGACACACGGCAACCATTCCACGGCGACGCCCACGGTCTCGAATTATTATTCCGCGGCGAATCTCGCGCGAGACCGGCTACTGCCCCGTACGGTTGCCCTTTGTCACAATTCGTTTGCCCGCGCCTGTGAAACGCTGATACGTTTTACCGCCGAACCCGTCCTTCAATTTAGTTCTCACGTTTGTTGACACGAGATTTAATAAAATCGTCACCGGACGAATCTCGCGAGCTCTCATATTTTCGATCTCTCATTTGGAATCACACGAATTCGCTGGTACTCTGTCTCTTTTATCCAGGCACCGGTTATCGATCGGCATTGCTAGGCAAACTCAGTTGTTATCGCAAAAAGATTTACGTCGACGCAGCGGGGACCGAGAAACGGGCGTGGTTAGGTACCCACGAAATCGTTCAGTTTTTTGCAACGGACGTCGCCTTTTTCGAGCAGGAAACTTTCCGCTGAAAGGTTTCCATCGCATCGGCCGGATCGCCGCACGGTTTTCATTCTCTTTTTCACCGTTTCCGACGGGCTCGCGTTCTTTCTCGACTCTCTCGTCGTGTGAACGCGCGCACCCACGCGGCCACCCTTCGCACACACGGGCATTACGTAACATGGAACGTGTGAAGCGTTACAATTATTCCTGATAAAGAAGTTGGTTTAAAGGATCTTCCAAAGTGCTTGACAAATTAATTAGAGAATATTACGAGCGAGGAGAATCGTGCCTACGATTAAGATTGTATGAATTGTAAGATTTCTACCAAAAATTTAAGAAATAATAAAAATTTAAGAATTCTATTTCATAGTGTCTGCAATGTCTAATTCAACACTTTTGTCTTTATTTAAGGGCTCGATCCATCAGGCATAATTCTTATTGTCGAACTCGTCCAAAAACTAACGGGCTTATCCCTCGGCAGCGAATTCACGCCAGGAAGTTTCCCTGGGAGATTAACTATTAATCGAGCGCATCTCCGGCTGCATGGCACCGCAAATAGACCATTCCGTAGAGACACTTAAATGCAAATGAACCGGGCGACGGTTATAAGTGGCGCATGAGTTCCTTTATCGGACGATAAACTCGACGACGATCGTCGAGTCTTTTCGATGCCCTATTCAAACGGATCTCCATTCGACGATACTGCTCTCCGATCGTTAGGAAAGTTTCGCGGACGATTCATCGCGCGAATCCGGGGATCGCGCAGGAAGTCGATAAACGAGCGACGTCTAACGCGATGCCACGGCCGATTCTTCTCTCGCGCGGGCCGAAATCTGTCGGCTTCGATATCGACGGGACATTATTTTTCTGATTGTTCCGCACCGATACACGCCCTGACACTTGCGGAAACATCGTTCTTTATCTTCCTGCCAAATCTGTCATTCGCAAATCGAGAATCAATCGCTTCACCTTTAGACCTCGACGAATCTATCCAGTTGATCTAACTTACAGAATCTCGTCGAACTTCGCTGCAAGTTTAACCCTTTGCACTCGAGGCCTTTTTCGCTTGCGCGAACCAACAACTCGAGACGATTTCGATCAAATTCGGCAAACACATTACAAGTAAATTACAAAGAGATCCAGTTACAAAAGACCATAGCGTCGTAGCAGCGTAGCTCAATTTAAAATTTTAAAACTCTCGGGCGCCGTATCGGCGCCGCTCGAGTGCAAAGGGTTAATCAAACCTAGAATTCATGGAAATATAAAAAATAATATATTTTAAATCGATTAAATCTTTCGCTTCACTCGCGAACTCCTTTGGTCTATTAATTACATTTTTCTTTCGGTTAGTTCCGCTAAAGAATTGTAGGGTCGTGCTTGTAACTGTGTACACTCTGAATCGACGCAGCAAATCATATTTGCATATGTATTGGGAAAGTTTGATCGAGCTAATTCGTGCGACGATAAACATTCATACGTTTTACTTCATAAACGTACTCGCGCCGAGGCCCCCCCATTCAAGAGGAATTACCACCGAGCCAACTTTGCACGTTGAGTCGGCAAATATTTGACTTCCTTATAACTGGAGCCCTGAGCAACTTCGGTTCAGGTGCGTGGCCTTGCCGTTTCAAAACGATACGAGTCCTTCCTTCAAATTTCAATGAATTCGCTATTATCTGAATTTGTGGAATTCGTCTTTTTAGAACGTTAAATGAGAGTCTCAAACACTTGGATGAAGTGACAATTAATTTGAATTTTTGATCAAATTATGGATCCTACGTTTCGTGGCTAGTCATATTTGTCAAATTGATATTAAATGGACAGAAATCTGAATGTACAAGTAGGTAAATCAGGAAAAGGGCGCAAAGCGCGTTGGAACCATCAGGATTACGCTTATGGCTGCGTTAGCATCTTCCGTCCACCTGGACATACCATATCCTGCTTCCATTGTTTGACTCTCGCTCTGGGATTTATACACTGTATCCGCAATTATGCTACATCACACTGGTAGCATTGTTGCCTCTCAAACACGTTACGTCATTAAGCTTGCAGGTCAAGTCAAATGGCAACGTACACTGTATCCTTCGTCCTCCCAAACTGTGTTGTACAAAGCTGACAGCATTGAACACCCATACACACGGCCATTTTTCTTTAAGATAAAAATCTAATTAACTGGTCTCTCAATTGATTGAGATTTAATTACTTTGTAATTAATTATTAATTTATGTTATATTGGAATCATTCTAATATCTCAATTCCTTTCCTTTTGAGACCAGAGTACTTTTAGTAACATTTATTTTTGTGCTATCAATTAAAATTATTCGTTTGGTAGTTTTTTTATTTTCAGCCTTATATTAAATTTAATATACACATTTAATATGAACTTTATGGATGTTCATGAGATTAAATTGCACTCTGATTTAATTGAAATTGAGCCTGAATTAATTTCTAGATTTCATATTGAATACTTCAGAAATATATTTGTTATTATGTTTTTATCTCAATTTTAACGATTTTTATATTTTAATATTTCCCTTATATTTCACAAATCGAACTCCATTTGTTTTAATTAAAATGGAGTCTGAAATAGTATCCAGGTTTAATATCGAATATTAGATGATGTATGAATTCATCATTTCCTTAATAAAAAAAGTATGCAACAATTACGACAAATATGTCTACAAAATAAGTCCAAGTACGTTTCGTCTTAATTTGTACTTTATAATTTGTAGAAATTCATTTTTTATTTTGAAAGACAGCTTAGCAAAGCGATACGGGGAAAGATAGGGGAATGTGATTCGAACGAAAGCGAAGAAGATAATAGAGCGTTACGCGAGAGAATCGAACAGGTATAACTTGTAGTAGAATACAGATTCGCAGCTGCGGTACGAATTAACCCGGACAAGAGTCTGAATAAGTAATCGATTTAGACGGTTCCAACGTGATCCCGAAACGATAGCGAGTCCCGAGGGTCGCGATAGCGCGACGATATTATTGCGGGATTTAAGGGAATAAAGAAGCTTCCCAAGTTAAAATTGAGTTAGGAGCGTGAAGCGACTGTAGCCGAGCCTTCGCTTCCACTTCTCTAAACTAAACGTGTCGTCCTCGAATTCGGTAGGCCTGAGATAAAGTATAACCGACGTGCAACAGAAATCGAACTCTAGAAATATTATATTATTGAATGGCGAGCAATCAATGACACTTGTAGAAAAATGTACGTGTCGTATAATGTCGTACAGGGTCAGTAAATCGTAGCTAGTTCTTGTATCTGCGAGTTTTCCCTAGATATCATCGAAAAATGATCAACAATATTTATTACTCCTCATTTTCTTTCTCTAAGGAAAATGCACGAACCAGTGCTGGCTACGATTCACTGTCTAACTTTGCACAACAGGCATTAAGTAGTATAACCCCTTGTTAGGTCAGACAAGACTATCCTCAGGTTTAAGGCTCAACATTAGTATTAGGGATGCGCATATTCGGTCAATGATTTATCGCTAGCTTCCCAAAGATGAAAAAAATTTGCACGTATTTATAAACGTATCAAACGTTGGGTTTTCGCTTAATTTTTATACGAAACGAAACCAGTGTCGCATCTCGAGGGATTCTTGTACGATTACATCCGAAAAAAATTCCCGCTAAGGGCGCGGCGATAATAGTAACAATAGTAATAGAATTTTATTACACGACACAATCAAGAACAAAACGGAGTAAAAGCGGGAAGTAGGGCGTGCGGATGGTGTAACATTTGGAATGAACGATGATTATGGGAGGGACGAAAAGTCACGGTAATTGCGAGACGTTATTACAGAACCTTGAGGAATACTGATAGGGACCATTATAAGAGGAGTCAGTAAGGGCGATTACATGGCCACGTGCTTATTACTTTCTTGTTTTGTTAAAAACTGATCGATGAAATTTATCGAACTACATTTCATATTTTCTTATATTCTCGGTAACGCTTTTATGAACTCTGTTAATAAAAAATAATGAAATTGTAATCGAGAAAAAGGTTCCAATTTGATAAAATTACATCAGGAATTCCGCAAGCAAATTTCCTGGGAATAATCAACGTAAACGTGTTTTCTTAGCAATCCATGAAACGAGCAGCAAATGCGCTTGTTGCGTTTTGGCATCTTGCCCAACGAAACAAACGAAAGTACCCGGGCTCAATTCGAGCCACTTATTTTCTCTGTAGACATTACTCTAGTCACTGAATCGTGATACAAACATTCCACAGAAAAATTATAAATGCACGCTTTTACAATTTCTGCGACAAGAATGTATTAGTCTCAAGCATATGTACATGTATAAGAACATTATTAGTATTATGTTGCTCTTACAATCTTAACCAGTGAATCTGCATACTGATAATTATGGGCGCCTTTAGATTTCACAAATTCTCAGACCCTAGCTTCGTAGTATATGATTATTTTTTGAGCTTATACATGGAGGATGGAGAGAAGTTAGATAGAAACATCACGTAGAAGTCACCGTAGTGAATTTCAATACGTCCGAACCCTGGCAAACGTGACAGCAGACAAATTCTGTATGACATAGCTGTCACGATGGGGCGGCATAACGCCAATCTGCCTATGCCACGTTCTTACCTCAAAACGTCTAGCACCGTTTCGCGAAATTCTAAATAGCCTCGGATGAAAGATTAAACCGCAATATTTCTTCGCTGTGATGATTCCACATCAGAGATCAGCTGTAATATATATGTCTATAATAATTCTCCTTCGTCTCAAATATACATGTGTCTCAACTAATACGAATATTTAAAATATCTTGTTTGCTTTTCATAAATTTTAGTGCTCGAAAATGAGACACCTCGTAGACCAACCCGCGAAATGACCGAGCGAAGCATCGAGAAAAATGTTTAAAAGAACGAGATTGCAAAAGAATCTCTTGAGAAGTTTTAAAATTCAAATCTTTATGTAAAACAAGAACGAGGTAGAGAAGAAAAGATGAAAGTTTTCGGATATGAAATTTCAAATATGTGTTACAGTTGTATCTGAGAAAGTTCTCTTGAAAGCCTCGGGAAACTTGAATCTCCTTGTGCAATTTTAACAGCACGTAAATGCTCGCTAAGCATAGGTAGACGCCGCGTATTCTACGCGCGCGCTCCTCTTTTTTCTGATAACGTTACCGTCTCTGTAACATCGCATCCGAAGATGAGATACCCTCCCTTCAACGGGTGAACTCCCCTCTTACAGGCTAAAATATTTCTACCTCTCGAAATTGACTTCACGCGAATCCGTGCGTTAAATCTTAGATTAAACCATGATACATCTTCCCGTATTACCTGCGCTATTTGAGCAATTTAATCAGATTTTCATCGTGATCATACAAGAAGTGCATACATACAGATAAACTTTTACCGTACCGCGAAACTCGATCTTTTTTTTGTCTGACCATACACGCTGTTAAACTACTACCTTGTGCTAAAATCAGCTTCCGCTCCTCGATTTGCTTACATGAAAACTTGAAAGTGTCTACTACGTGAAATTAGATTACATCAATTTTTAACTGCACGAGAACCGGCGCGTTTGCGTTAGGAAAGCGGCGTAAAGTTATTATCCGAGTTCCGTTATATACATTTTCCAGTGCACAAAGAGAAGATTTCGCTTTTCACTCTCCGAGTGCTTACAGAGGCTCACGGAGAGCTCTGTGTATCGAGTCGCGAAGTAGTTTTGTTCAGATTGCCAAAGTACCCGGTTCCTTTTTAGGTTGACATCCTTTTCCGTTTCTATAATATTTCTGACGCGCCACCGACCAATACGTTCCACGGATGAAACGTTTCCGTTCCGACAGTATCGACTTTTCCTTTCCCGCAATTGTAACATGCGCAACGAGAAATTTCGTACAACCAGTTACATTCGTTCCCTATATTATTTTTATTTTACTATATAATCCTGATTTTATTCCATAAGCTTATTGATCGGATAAAAAGAGATCTTTTACGCATATATTTCTGAATCACTAAAAACAAAAACTAATTTCACTTTTTCCTAAAATGACACGTAAAAAAAGATACGAGTTCCCTTGACAAAATGAAATACGACGATTCACATATGACAGAAGCGACATTTGTAACGGTACATATGCAAGTGTTACTCGACAATGGGTTATCCCAGCTTTTAAAAGTCTACTTCGGCGGTCCTAAGGACAGTTCTATGTTTTACGACTAAGAAGCTTTATTCACCCTTCCGCCTTATCGCGTTTTATGTCAACCAGTGCGGAGGACATGTACCAGGCACACATTTCCGCTCTCTTCGACGGAAGCGTTTACTCTCTTGGAAATATGTGCCGGATCCCGCATTTTATTTCTTTGCTTTACTGCCAGAAAACTGACTTTGGAAAAAATCCAACTCGTAACAGCCTGTTACCAAACCGTCGACTCCAAAATAAATATTATATCATGTACACTTATCCAGTAAAAATCAAATTACTCATGTTTCCTGTAAATACATACAAATTCAAATATAATGAATATGAGAAAACTCGAAATAGTTAGTTTCCTCCAGTTACTTCTTTGATGAAGCCAATATATTTTTATGATTTTCAGCGGGCACGAATCTAATGGGCAAATTTACGCAAAGCGTCCGGAGGATCGTTCAAGATGTAAAAGACGAAGGAACTTCCAGTAAGTTTTTACCAGCAAACCTTTTTTTTACAAGACGCTCTTAAAGTAGTTTGCCCTTTAATTGAAACATTCCTTGTTCGCTCCTACATCTTAAATAGACAATTGTTCCTTCCTTCGCGATTACGAGACAATTTAGTTTAATTACTGCGAGATTAAAGAATTCGCACGGATAAAAAAAAATAAAAGGAAGTGCAACGGTAAAAATGAAACGTGATTACTTTTAAATTCCTATCCAGACCTCGGTGCACAGAGATCCGAGGTCTATTTGATCACATTGACCTGAGCTTATAATGTTCCACTTTGGAAAATCTTTGAAGAAGAATCAGCAGCTGATCCGGTCCGACTTCGCGGAGCACGTAATGCCTGTGGAATCGGCACGAGGATGTTCGAACCAACTGTTAGAAATAAGGTATTGGCCCGGAGCCAGAGTGGCCGGCTGTTAGCTCATGAATGAAATTGGAGCCGAAGCCTTTACACCCGGTCAGCTGGCATAACGGCGTTGCCACTATTTGCACTTCAAATAGACGCGCGAGTTTCCTGCGAGATAATTCGATTAAACCCGGATCAACAAATCCTGTATCATTTTTTCCTACAGTCAGATTATTATGAAATTGACGAGGGAAAACAACGCCGAANCCTGCGAGATAATTCGATTAAACCCGGATCAACAAATCCTGTATCATTTTTTCCTGCAGTCAGATTATTATGAAATTGACGAGGGAAAATAA
>SHCU01000014.1:122107-163961 GCA_004307685.1 Ceratina australensis
ACGGTATCTTGCGAGTTGCGTATATACACGTAATTGCCAGTTACGTTTCCGCATCAATTAATCAACGAAGTGCGCTTGACCGGCGATAAAGGCGAGGTTCAATTAAAACCTAAATGAATTCCCAGTAACCGGGCGGGAACATCAATTTCCTCGTTAGGCGTACACGACACGGCTGAAAGTAATAATGATGTTAAGCCAGCTGCCGGTGAATGGGCGACGCGCGTGTTTGCACGCGCGTGCACCACGTACCAGATTGGATGGTTATTAAAGTCCGAGGCTCGCCAAAGGGCCACCGGAAATAATGACAACGCGCGCCTGACATGATAGCGAGGCCCTTCAATCGATCGCGTTAATTAATCTACTCCTATCAGCCGATTGACTAAAACTATTCGATTATCGGGATCAGCTGCTCTTTAATTAAAATCTAAACCCATTCGCCTATCAAGCGATCATACACGCACCCGAGATGTGATTAATCTAACGTCAGATATCTTTTTAAAAATTTATTTTTCAAATTGATATTTCACCACCCTTTTGAGCTTCAACTATCATCTTCCCTGTTTATGAATAATTCGAGAGATGAAAATAATTTATATATGACTGATTATATTTAATTTACACGTCTTAAAAATTGTGGTAGGAAAAATATATTATAACCATTTAAGGAAATACGATATAAAGCACTCAAATATCTGTGTGCAATGGGTTGACGTGGAAGATTTGAAAAATTTTAGGCGGACAAACGAAGGAGGAGGTGATCGAGACGAACGAGAGGCTGAGAGTGGTAAGGATACGGTTGGACGGAAGTTACGATATCGCGAAACGTGCCCTCGTCGAGCTGATGACCAAGTACACTAACAGCAAGCAGGTCCGCAACGTGTTCCAGCGTTACCACCTCTTAAAAATGATGATCAAGGTAATTAGAAGTTTGCGATCACGTTGGAACAGGTCAAAGATATTATCTGCTTAAAGTATTAACGCGATAACAGTAATCCTATTAACTCTACGTTTAACATTAACTAACCGATGCCCGTGAAATCGATTTTAATCATCGATCGCTATTACATAATCGTGAAGGCAAAATGGCATCGACAAGAAGGCAATGACATATTTCTAGAGTACAGAGAGACGGGACACAAAGAACGTCTTCGGATTACAAAAGAAAACTTCACTATTGTGTCAGAGAAATTCTTCCGAGGAAATTTCATTAAAGACTCGACGTTATTAAAATCTTTATGATCAATCCTGTCCCTCGTTGATCCGCTAGTCGCGCTCGAAATATTCTTTGAGGACACTCACCCATTTTCAGGAGGTGATCAAACTGGAGACTCAGTATTGGACGCTCGTGGACATCCCGAAGCAGGAGAAACAGGAGACGGTGCCCGCTTTTGTGCTGCGCGCGTGTTCCATCATGGAGAAGACGCACAAGAGCGGCGAGGGCGTGAAAACCTCGGCCAGGCTGGCAGAGGAGGCCGCGACCAAAAGGGAACGCATCGAGGAGCTGGAAAGTGAGTTTCAGAAAATCGATTAACATACACGATTACACAAGGTAAATCGATACGAAGATTATTTGGAATATCAATTACTTCTTATTTATGAATGCATACAAAATTCCTTATTATTCGTAACTAAATTATTTCATTAATCGTTAAGTGCAACATTGTATTAAGCATTACAGTGCACGATGTAAATGAAATTCTTACTACGAAGATTAAAGCGATAAATTGAAAATGTACTGTTTAATATGCGAAAGAGCAGTTCCGGTTCTGCCGAAATCGTGCGGAAAAGACACGGCTCCGATGGGTGTCCTGTCGGTTGGAAAGTTTCCAGCCATGAATAATATATTACCTACTATCATACGTGCTCGATAGAGGCAAGAAGAGATCAGTTATGGCATTATGACAGCATTGTCATTCAACGATATTCCGAACTCGAAATTTATCCTTATACAAAAGCGTCTCGGCATGCTTCTCACGCGATTTTTCAGGCAAACTTATTAGAAAATCCATCAGTTAGGAAAATCCTTTATAACACGCTTCTACTATCTGGTGAAGTCCAATGAAAATTGAACAGCAATGAATACATTTTAGTGTATGTGCCAAATCACTGCGGCACAGTATCAAATGATTCACGACTTTGTCTGGGTTGAATGATTCCATGAAAATTATAAAGCAATGAATGCATTGTATGTGCCAAATCTCTCCTGCGCGATATCACATGATTCACAATTATAATGTCTGTTTAAATACGATTCCATGAAAATTGTACAGCATTGTACCTGACGTGCTCTGTCTACAGGAATGACAACGGCACAGATCGAAGCTGAGAACACGCAAATGACGAACGACCTGTACAGACTGTTGAAGAAGTACACCGGTTTAAGAAATCTCATCAGAAAGCTAAAGGTATTTAAAAGCAACCAAATAGTAGAGATTCGCAAAAAGTAAAAGTACATCCAAAGGATAATCCCTCGAGTAAGATTCCGAGCCCGATTGCCTGGTTTCAATTATTAGTAGCGCCTGATCTAGGCCGAGCTTATCGAGTTAACGACACTAATGCACTGTTTGCCGCAGGAGGAGTACAATAGCACAAAGGTGTATCCAATCTTTCCCCGTTACCCGATCCTAAAGGACATGATAAAGGACATAATGCACAACCCTGACTACATGGAGGTTTGTCACGAGGCATAACTATCGGACCCCCATCGCCGTTCGCCGCGTATGACCATATAAAAGTTAGCTTTGACAATGGCAAGGTGGTCGCGTGGTCCCCGGCGAGGGGGGTGTGTCGAAACCGGAAACGAGCCTCCATCGAGGCGATAGGTTCTTTGAAAATTCGTTTCACCCCGACGTGTCTGTGTTCGCTCGAATCCAGATGATTTACTCGTTACTTTCTTAGACCGCGGATCTCCATGAAAAACTTAATAGCATCATTTCGGAGAAGTTAGATAGAAATTTATTTAATTGTTTAAGCGGCTTTTGATATTTCATATATTTTTATATATTACATCGTTTAGATTTCGTACGGAATCCGCGGTCTGGTGATACTGTTCGTTGAAGAATAATTATAACGATAAGATAAGTTCCTCGTATGGAACGAAGCTTTTAGTCTAGCCACGTGTTCGTCACGGAATCGAGAGGTCTGCTGCTTGGTGGGTAAAGTCTAAGTCGAAGAATTCGTTTAAAGACTGTTTAGAGTTACAGTTAGGATCTTAAGGAACAATGGATAATAATATCTGGACTGCAGATTTTTTGCATCTATATAAAAATTGAATGTGCATTAAATGTAATCGCGTGAACTATGTAAATTGTCGTCGATACAGTAATTACATTTCTAACGTAAATATGTCACTTTGCATAAAAGTCCGCAGTCTGACAAACCTTGGATGCAAGATCGGGTAAGAGCACCAAGTGGCAGAATAAGGAACGATTCCTATTGTAGAGGAGAGATCGGTTCGATCACATTAGTTTCTGATTCCGATCGGAATAGCCGCTTGCACGTTGAAACACAAACTACAGAATTACACTTGAACCGGCGCGTGTCGAGCACACGTACGCCGTGGACATCGTGTAGAATTTTTATTAAACCGGCTAACGGAGATCCTAATTAAAAGAGTAAGAATTTATAAGGTGCGTGAGTGCGTGCGCGTATGCTTACCGAAACATTGTTAAACGAAACTAAATGTGAATCTGCTTCCTGCTATATGATACTGGATGGTCGTAATAAGCGAATATATTTAGCGATAGTTCGTCGAATAAGGGGGGACCTCTCTTCACCTACGGACAGGACAAACTGTAGCGATTCTAGTACTAATATCACATACATCATACACGATCGTTTTCAATTAAGTTATCCAGCATGTTAGCGAGAAAGGAATTAGTTCGAACAACAATCCTATATAATAGCTTCTTATCAATTAATTAAATCAGAAAACTCGAAGCAAAAAGACAGAAGAGATACATATATAAATATTAATTGACATATCGCGGTTCAATTCAACACAGATATCTATTTATTTTAATAATGCTACGTTGTGATCATTTTCAGACACACAGCAAACCTTTTAATAGTAATCGATATTGAATGTTTCGAATTTAGACGTAACGAGAAAATCTACTAAATATACATATATACATATATACGTATAAGGAGTAATATTTAAGGAGAAAGTAACAAATGGCTCGCAGCTTGAAATCAAAACGCAACACGTAATGCGCGACGCACATTGAGGCGACAAGGCTGGCCCGTGATGGACCTTTCTCAATGTGCGACGCTGCCTAGTCACCCCCGTAATCTGTTCCCCTGTACGTTTAAAACCATCTACTCCGATTAAAAGACACTTTACTCGAAGTTACGGATCAGAAATGCTGGGTACAGTCGCGCGATTTTTATATTTTACCTCTATTACCAATGAGCTTCGATCATTAAAGCGATTTATAAACTGTGCACGAAATCAAACGAGAACATATTTTTTGAGCGACGATGTTTTCTATCGGAGCCCTCTGCACGCTTCGTCGATATCAAATGCGAATGTACAAAACGAAATTCTAACCGACCTCGAACGAGCTTACCCTTTATTCATTTCGCAGCCTTTGTATGAAATGTTTGCGGCGAATCAAATTTCAGAAGCGTTCTATCAAAACTTTTTGTCTGGATCCAGCATAACGTAAGAGACACGTATTACATACTAACTGTTTAGAGAATAGCGCTTTAAATATTTACTTGTGTATATAAAATTTAAGATATTTATAGAAGTTATACAGAGAGGCACACTACGACTCGTTTCTGTTTTCAATTCGTTACACAGAAATTTTCATATTTTCTCTCTACACGTGTGAATCAAACGTTTACTTAATCAAAATGATTTAATGAGATCAAAATTGTGAGGTATGAGTTTTCATTTGATAATGTCAATTAACGCACGAAGACCAAGTTCGAAATCTAAAACTATACACGACGGTATTTATGATTGAATTTTTGTTTCTCTCGCGAAATTCTATTTACGATAACTATACAACAAAATATATTTGTAATTAAGATAATTCAGTCGCGAAGGCACGGTCGATATTTTTATGCGACGCCAGGATACCTTCTTAGACCAATTATCGTAACGGTTAAGGTATAGATTAAAGAAGAAAAATTAAATGACAAAAAAATATGAAATAAAAAAGACGTATGTGTAGCGACGGAATAAAGCTATATATACTCGATGCAATGTCTCTGAATTGATGAATATAGTAAGCGTGCTCGCCTTTTTGATAAAATTAGGAGAGTGCCAAATAGATTTTGAAAGTTTATACATACGTGCGTACAAGTACGAGCATAGTAATGGCATATACATTCGTGAATGTTACTGTACAATTTTTATATACCTATCTATGTATAGTATGCTCCAACGTTATTTCGCTGGACCGATGCTTAAGTTAACTGCAACACGTTATAATTGAACAGGAGGCTAATTAATTTCAAATCATTCTAAAAGAAGTTTTCTTTAAAAAAAACAAAGTGCATCGTTGATACGAAAAAAAAATGAGGTATCGTTCCAGGGAAATACAATATATCTAAAAGTTAAGTATAATTACTATACTCTATATACAGATGTCTGACATGAGAGATCTACCTAATGTGTTTGAAGATCGTATAACATTGTAGAAGTAAAAACGATGTTAACATGTTATTATATAAATGTATAACATTATAAATGGTGCTTTGGTTTCTTGCGAGATATTAAGAGAGAGAGCATTTTCAGTTTTACTTCCCATTTGAAGTAGTGGGTTCTAGAGAAACGTTTCATTGATTCAAGGCATATTTTATATCCCAAAGCGTTAAATATTTTGTAAAACCGGGAGGAAATCGGCAAGTGATACACGATGATCAATTATGAAATCAAAGGACCATTATCCGTTGATTAAATGCATACTGTACAATAAAAATGTTGAACCGGTCAACAATGATTTAAAAAAAAAATGTGTACGATGAATAAAAATTCGACCAATATGCCCCATAACCAGTATTCGTACGCTACTTGGCGCATTGCCTAAGGTCTACATATTACAGATATATATTCGCCTCGTTATGGTGAGCTTCTCCGTGCATATCGACGTAAGTTATAGATGTAAATTTTTACAGAACAAAAATATAAATATAGATATAAACAAATGGATATATATATTTTGACAGAGGACAAGAGGTGGTCGCGCAATATTTCGCGGACGATTTTCACCGAGACTGCAAGCGCGTCTTGCAGACGAATTGACTCGATGAGAAATTGTAAACATCTTTGAGATAGAATTCAGAATCCAAATTTTGGAGATGAAGTTTTCTAAACACACGACAGACTGCGGATTCTTATCCGAAATAAAACGTTTGTGATACGATTTAAAGAAAGACGAATATTTCTTTTCTTCTTAAAACAATAACACGTTCTAATAATTGCTGATTCGAATATTTTCCGCAAATATGAACGCGTAGAATCTGCAGTCTGGTCACAAGTTTTGTAGCCACGATGGATTCTCCGGTTATCGGGCAAAATGATTCCTTTCATGCACTATTAGAGTACAAGCGCATAGCGGCGAGGTGTCTACGTACCTTGTTAACTCAGCTAGCTCCGTACTTTATTGTAAAACGTGAGGAAACTCATATACGATTCATTCATCAAGCTAGATCGGGTAGAACATACTGCGCAGTGTTGTATCATAGTCAATAACCGTCACGTTGTGCACTCCGTCAAACGCACGATTCAACATCGGTAAGCAGGATACAACTGGAATAGTGAATGCTATGTAAAGAACGCATCTCGAACATTCATACTATCGTAATAAAAAAGAAACTAAATTATTGTGATGTTTGTATGTTCGTTATGGTACGAGGTCGGATTCATTTGACAGAATCACATAGTGTACAGATCTATCTATGGTACTTTTAAATAAGTTCCACATATTTCGTAGGATTACAAAGTTGTACGATTGTCTCCAACGTTTATTATTCGACTAATTATTAGGAGATCTGATTGTACAAATTATGTTTAACCAATTTGAACGAACCTATAAACCCAGCTCAAGGCGTATATGAAATCCTCGTCAAAGAGAAAAGTAAATCGATGTTCTAACTGTTCCGTGTTAATCTGCTTTGTTAAAAGAGGCTTAACGCGGATGCTGCATTGTCTGTGTTAAACGATATTGTAAATTGTTTCTCCTGATTTCTCACGAACCGCGGCAGCTACGTTAAGATTCTTCGAAATCGCGCAATGTGTGTAAAATCAATAGCGATCGATATTAATGGAATCAGATGACATTGTATGTTAGGAATCCCAGGAGAAATGTTACTATAGGGAGAAACTGTGTGTTTGTAATCGCGTTCCTTTAAAAAATAACAGACTGGCCCCTCCTGTAATTAGGAGACGCGTTTTCGGTAACGCGATCGTAGTCGCTGGATACCAGGTTAGATTAGAGAGAGAAAAAATTCGTATACTAGATGTTACGGTGTCGTGCTAGTGTTTACGGTTTACACTCTCCCGTATTTAATTATGACAGATTAGCGAGTAGTTCTACGTGTAAACATTGCTAGACTAGCTTTAGAGGATACGTATTTGTAGCTCGTTCGAACAGAAATCCTTGTGCTGCAATGTACTAACATTTAAATGTGCGATCCTTATTATTAGTTTCATCTAAAACGTATACTATGTATGTAAACATCTTTGTTACCGCTAATGACGACTTTACTTGTTTATTGGTTGTTAAGCTTTGTTAATAAAATACTATAAGATTTTAAACGGTCTTTTTTTCTTACCAAATGCAGCGATTCGTTCCATACACTTGTTTCCGTCGGAGTATTCTTTCGTTCGAATAACTTTTGCTTGGAATTACGAAGAATAAAGGACGTAACGTCGAACCTGGCATTCGAACAGACTAAGTGGCGCCACTGGTAGTACGTAAATTAGTAACAACCAAGATGGCTGGCACGAACTCGAATTTACCCAGTGATAGCCCGACAAAGAAAGAGGACGAATTCAATGAATTTTATACCGAAGTATGTAAATTCTGAATGGCATCGAGTCATTAGAATATCCGCCTGCGTGATAATCAATTTTCTATACGATTCCCGATTATGTAATTGTAAATACTTATACCTCACATCAAAGGTTAACAAATGTCACGATGTATGCATACGCAAAACGATAATAATAAATCGAATTTAAGTCACAGCATATCGCATAGTTCCTCGTTATTTAACAAACAACACCTAACGTATTTCGGTAGATTCTAAATCGCGTTGCTTTGATGCTAAAGCGTTACGAATTATAGGTCTAACCTGTAGAGAACGCAAACAAATAATCGTATTCCCGCTACACGATATTTCTGTTTACCTCCAGGTGAAAGAAATTGAGAAAAGGGACTCGGTACTAACGCCTAAGCAACAAATCGACAGATTGCTTCGACCAGGATCGTCGTATTTTAATTTAAACCCCTTCGAAGTGTTACAAATCGATCCATCCACTTCCATAGATGAAATCAAGAAGAAATACCGACGTGTAAGTCCACTAGTTCTCGTTTAACTTAACTAAGTTCTGAACAGACTCTAATTAACTGTTCTTCTGTTACAGATGTCAATCCTTGTGCATCCTGACAAAAATCAAGATGACGCAGAACGTGCGCAGCAAGCATTCGAAAGTATGTATTATTTGCCTTCAAAGGAACGATAGATCTCTCATAATGACTTATTTTTCAGTTGTTAACAAGGCATGGAAAACACTGGAGAACGAAGAGACCAGGGCTAAGTGTATGGACGTTATCGAAGAGGCAAAAGCCAGAACCGATCATATGGTAATGAGACAAGTAAAAATGTATTCCAAGAGCAACTGATGTAACGAGAAATCTTATCAGATTGCAGAGAAAAAGAAGAAAATGAAAAAAGAAGGAAAAGCAGAGAATACAGCTGTGCTCGAAGAAGAAACAGAGGAAGGCTATAGACACGCGGTTTGGGTTATGACGATGAAACTGTTCGCCGATATGGAGAGAAGAAGGTTCGTGTCAGATAACAAGAGTTGTTCGATCAACTGTTTCTGATTCATCATTGTTATTGTTTTTCATGCAGAAGAGAATTGGCGACGAGAGACGCGGAGCAGCGGAAGAGGAAACGAGAAGAGGAACTGTCCGCGGAGGCACAGGCCGCGTTAGAACGTGAGTGGCAAAAGAATTTCGAAGAGTCCCGACAATCAAGAGTCGACAGCTGGAAAGCTTTCCAATCGGGTTCGAGCGCGACGAAACAAAAGAAAGCGAAAAAACTGAAGGCCTTCAGGCCCCCGAAAACGAAAGCCGAATCCCGATAATTAATCAATTGTTCCTGACGCCTGACTCTTATTCGATCTAGCGTTCTTTCTTTTTCACATTTCTTGCAAGAGAAATTTAGCGTTCTCACTATGTGACATCAGAATTCTATTAAATCTAATCGAAACTATTCTCACTTGACATTATTACTTGTTTCGTTCGAACATCGTGAAAATCGGGTGTCAAATTAGGGAATGAGTTGTAAATGAACATGAGAATGATATCTATGTACGTGTGTCTTTTAAGAATAATTGTTTGATGAATGTCATATGTATCATATGAGCGTGCAGACATAGCCATTACGTACCTATATGGCCCGAATAAGGTTAAAACCATGACCCAAACATATGTATCTCAAAATTCTAATACATGAGATACTCATTATATTGTGCATTGCTGCATAGACAATGTCAATTTCACGATATGATTACGGAAACTGTTACTATTCTTCAANAAACCATGACCCAAACATATGTATCTCAAAATTCTAATACATGAGATACTCATTACATTGTGCATTGCTGCATAGACAATGTCAATTTCACGATACGATTACGGAAACTGTTTCTATTCTTCAAGTCGACTTGTCAGACGACAATAATTGGTAATTCCACACATTTTTACAATAAATATGAATATTTTGTTCGTAAAATATAACTATTGATTGTCAAAAGTAGTTGGCGCTCTTATGGAAGAGGAAGCTTCCATTTTTAAATTTCGTAATTCTTAATCTAAAACAAAATTGTGCATTCTTTACTTACGTGATATGAGTCAAGTCGACTTTCAGGTTTCTTTCTTCTTGCATCAACCGATTCACTTTCACTGAAATAATCTGTTTCACTGTTAAATTGCAACTAGTACACCACACCAGCATCCCGCATTTCAGCCGGCCGCCATTTGCAATGCGCGCGTGACCTGCGCGCGCGATCGACCGCAAATCGTTCGTATCGATCGTATCGATTATTCGTTTCGAACTGACGGAACAGGGATTTTCCTTTAATATTATACGTATTGATCATTGATATTCGATTATCGAATATCGTTGAAGTTAACGGGCCATGCGATCGTGATTCCTGGTTTTCAATAGATAATTCAATAACTAATATTATATCTCGACGTACACTCGGTCCAATCGTAATTTGTAAGCGTCAAATTTCAAGTCACTTTAAATAGTTTTAATTAAAATATGAAAGTCAATGTTGTGCGAATGATGTGTGTTAACGAGAGGATGGATGCGCGTAGAGGACTGGTTGAGGTTAAATTCTTATTAAAGATATTCGATCGGGTAAGATTAATTTTACTTTTTATTTCATTTTTATTTGTAACATGGGTTTTTTTATGATGCCATAGATTTAATCAATTTATATATTATATGTAACGTTAATAATCAGTGTTCACCGAGTCGTGTTACACTCGATGCGTATTAGAAAAATAATTTCTTATTTAACTATACATACAACTACGGAATCGTTCGTTTAGGAGGATCAATTGTACGCAGCTGCTGAAATGATCGATGACAATTATTGTATCATTCTTTATTTCGTTCAATCGTCTGTTAATTAATTCGATTGTATATTATGACGTCCACGAGATATAAAATGTAAATACATATCGAGTATCCGTAATTTAATGACTCCACTCAGGGTGTATGAAAAATGTGTCAACATTTATGTGATTCATTTAATCAGCAATTATTCGTAACTGCAATTCGTAATTACAATTAAATGTGATATGTAGACGTGGGAATTAAAAGTGCGATTCGTAATTGGAACTTATTTATTTGTGTAAATGTACAGATTTTTATGCACTCTAACACACGAGTACAACTTACTCTCTTCGACGCGTATCATTCTTACTTCCCCGCGAATGACACGCGATCACGTAATATCGTTTTACTACGGTCATTTGAATTTTTGTTTGCTAAACAGTCTGCCGCCGCTCTGTCTCTCGGAGTCAGTGCACTAGCAAATGATATACGATCAAACGCAGTTTACGTGACTACACACTTCCATCCGGAGTGTGCACGTGACTCGCGTACGAAAATCCACTCGCCATCGGGAGCATATTAATACATAACATTTAACTATTTTATAAGGACTCACACTTCGTTCAGTATTATAATAAATGTTAACGAGGAAACCAATCGCAACCGTTAATGTCCTGTTTAGATCAAATTTGGAGTAATAACATTTATCTACTTTACGAGGACTTACCCTTGTTTCGGTATTAATTATGCAAATCCTGTTTTTATCGACGTTAAAAATTGCGGCGCGATGAACATTAAAACGATTGCTGCAAACAGCTTGGATAAACTCGTCGAGAGGCAGTCAATCATACTTTCTTCAAACATCACCGCTTTCTACGTGTCCAGATGATTACTATACATCCATCGAGACGCGGCACGTTTACGTAAATAATTTACTAGCTCCAACGATTTCCGAGGATAAATTTTCATTTTCATTTCTGTTAACAGTTTATCCACGTCGAAAATCCAGCTTTTTGCAAGTTGATGGTACGGTATAATTTTGATAAAGATCTCAATTGCCCGTTGCGGTGTACATGCAATATGAATTGCGTTTTCAGCGTGCGGACGAGCATCGAAAATCAGGAGGAAACTCTTGTTTATGGCATCGGTTCGAGAGAAATGTTATTACTGGCAGGTAGAAGCGGTCGAAGAACGGAGAAGCGCGCAGGTAAACGGAAATGCGTCTGAACCTACACAGTCGCCGATGGAAATCGAACGTGTCAACGCATTCCTGCGCGGCGAAGGAAGAGACGTCTCCCCGTTGACAGTGACAAAAAGGAAAGAGCGCGGTTTTTTCTAAACCAAAGAAAGTGGTACGCACACGACGACACGCGTCTATCCAGTTAGAGCGTATGCAAATTAGATTGGACAGTATCTATGCGAAGCCTGTGTGCGCGAAAGGCACGTGTATCGCGTCACAGCACGGCATACACACGTAGAACCTTGTAAAACCTGTTCGCACACAAACGCGGTTATAAGATAAACGCTTGTGCGCGTATAAAACTGGATAGACGTCTGCGTGAACGGCTGCGGCCGAAAGATACCGGGACCCGGTTGATACACGGGCCTCGCCTGCGTGTGTAGGTGCACGCAGGTAGAAGGAACGCGTTTCGTCCGACCGGTGGCACACAGGTGTAACGTGCGATTGTGTGCGTGGACAGGTAGAAGAGAGGTGAGGCAGAGGTGCGGCGTGACCGCGACACTACACGAGACTGCAGTGAGCTGCTCGCTCCCGTCTGCGTCTCTTCAGCAACTCCGCGTTTCTCGATCCTCCGTAGATCCCTGGAAAATCCGCGCGCGCGTCGTCGCTCGCTTAGCCTTGACGGGCGCCAGCCAACCTGGACACGTACGCCTCGGCTTGCATTCACACGTGGATCGCGCACCGCGCCGCGGATTCGAATCGAGGAAAGTGTATCCTCGAAGGAAAGTGCCACGGATATGTGAGACACCGAGTGTTTGAGTGCGCCTCGCCGGGAGCACCATGTCGACCACCGACGTGTTTCGCATCGCGCAACAGGGATCCAACGAGGAGGAGCAAGGGTAACGTTCGTTCGTAGTTTCACGATTAGGAACCGTGTTAATCCTCTACGAGAGGAATTTCATCGATCGGTATCAAGCGTTCTGGAAGACTCGTCGGAACGTTTTTGCTCGGGCAGACGGTTCGTAATCTTTTTAGCGGCGGACAATAATTTAGTGCGCGTGTAATATAAAGTTTTACGGCTGAAGATTGAACTGGTATCTTGCGCAACAGATTGCACGCAGAGGATAAAATATAGGAGATCCCGGTACTCGGGATGTTAGAAGAAGGATAGGACCGTTGAATCGCTGGAATGTCATTTGGTCAGGTGTTTCTGCGCGCGGTTTCCTCTAGTTACCGAGAGATCTAGCATTCCTGTTACGCGAAATCGTATGGAATTCTGCTGTGAAACAGATACGCGTGTAGTAGATTTCGAGGACGAATCGTTGGATCGGATCTTGTTTACTCGTTCCTCGGTACTTATCAACGCGATTTGCGTTATACTTTCTACGCTGCTCGAGGCAACAAACCACGAATAAGATGTTTGCGAAAAACCTGTTCTCGGTTATCTACGGTTTCTATATTAGAGTCCACATTTAAAAAATAAAAATATCCGATGTCCAATCCGTGTTACAGCCACGGGTGTATAATTTTCTTTTTTTTTTTTTTTTTTTTACCGAGGCTGGCGCCAACAAGCGTATAATTAGACAAATGTTCGGGTAACGTGCGTGTATCTTTTAATGTTACTCCACCATGTAATTTACCCACGGTTACCACCATAACGTTCTAATCGTCTGCTTCATCTTTCCTCATATGTTTCAGCGATCCATAAGATAGAATCGCGGATAGGCATATATTCTAATCATTCACGAATTCGCGGTTTTATCTCTGTTTACAAATACTCCTTATAGCTGATTCATGAGCGTCACAATTTGAGTCGCGGCACGAACCTGAAGAGGTATCTCGTGTTGTCTCAACGAAATCACGTTTCGATTTAAATCGACCTCGTGATTCCGCAGGTGCCGACTAGAAAATGAGAAAAGCCTGCCATACAGAGTTAGCACCGCGATATTAGTCACGTTTCTTGACGGTGTGTCTCCCTCTCTCCCTCTCAATGTCAATGACTGCTCCTTCAGGGCTAACTGTGACCCCCCGTGCGAACGAGTGTCTCGTCTTTCTCTGACTCGCTTATCCACAGTCGAATGGAATGGCGCTTTCACACGCGGTTAAAACGATCTTTAGATTCATATAGACGTTTCCGAGTTTCGAAATGAATCAAAATTAATCTGATAAAGTTTAACGCGCTGATCGTTAGAATCGAACTTCTTATCGTTCGTGAATAGAATGACAGGTTTATTCGGAGCACTGTCGAGTTGTTGCTTCGATAGAAGATTAATTCCCTTAGAATGATTTATGAAATTATCACAAATGGGGGGCATTATCGAAAACCAGTTCGGGTTCGATACAACTTTCACTGAAAATTATCAGTACGTAAATATCGGCTGTCCCCGATGATAAAGACTCGCGACAATTGCTTGAAAACTGGGCTATCTCTCCGGCCGATCGATAATTACCGACATATTTTATCGATTCCAATGATTATTATTTGTCAATGGTACGCGCTTTTAAACGGTATGTAACTGGGGAGAACCTTATACCTTAAGGTTGGCTAACGGGACATCGGCACTGAAATACCTATAGCGTACGTCGCCGATCCCTGTTGCGAATCCTCTGACCCGTGACGCCAGATACAAAAATGACAAATTCGTGCCACATTCTCGTGTAGTTACGTTCTTCGCAACAAATTCATAAGTCTATTTTAAGTTCAATATAGAAATTAAGTACATAAGAATATAATGATTTCATTTAAACAGGCTGAGATAAAATGTTAGTTCAGACTAACAGAATTCATAATGGAATTAACGAAGAATTTCAAATAATATTTTTCAATGATTCACCACATATGTAATATTTTTTACTGCTTGTGTTACGATAAGAAACAGCTGTCTCGTCCGAGGTTGAGGATTTGAACGAACGTTGTATCCAAGCGCAGCGTCTGATCTTTAAATTTCATTTGCTGTACAAACGTTGCATAATGATTAATTGTGAATAGATGTTAATGAGCTCGGTCGTTCATAACGCGGAATATAGAGAGTTGTGAAACGCGTAACGCGGGTAGCAAGGAAAATCGTAATTTGATTTTCCTTTTGTACAAGCCGAACGTTGCTTATAAGGCGCAAGTGAAATTGCCCGTGTAATGGGCTGATTTTCATTTACATATCAGATAGAACGTAGGCCAGAGCGAGATAGATGCTCACGTTTCGAAGGAAGGATCGATTGAATAACAAAAGAGTTTAGTACTCTTCCATTATGCGTCTAACGATTTTAATTACATTAACTATCAGGGAAAGCCATTGTTCCCTCTTGCGTGAAGTCTAAATGACAGAGAGCGGTGGACACGCTCCTCCGCGTTTCCGCTCTACTTTCAAAGATAATTTATTGAAAACTTGTCATCGATCGTTTTTCCTACGTACGAATGTGAAACCACGTCGACACGTTTTCGAGCGAAAAACGGACTGCAGATTTTAGTCCAAAGTAAATCCAGCGTTGAACGAAAATATTTTTTATTTTAATGGTAACGATGTATTTAAATGGAGATTATCAGTTCGTGTAAAAATCTTCGGAATCATTTTTAGATAAATGAACAAAATGTATCGATAGGATAACAAATTAATTGTAGTGCACGCAACAGAGATGAAACGTCGACGCTAAAGTCGACGTAACTAGTTATCTTCGTATAGGATAACCGGATACCCGTTTCCTCCAGAAGGTACGCCATATACGGGAAATCGCGACAGGGCCACTCTTCCTGGTGGTGTCTGCAAAAGGTATTACCGTGATTAGGAGGCATACTTGTGCAATAGAATGCTAACTGAACGAGAATCATTGCCGATAATAGCTTCGAACAATAAGTAGACTGGATTTAATGGATTCAGAGAAAATAAAAAATGTATTCCAATATAAAATTGAGATACACGTAGGATGAAGGAAATTCTATTACAGATCCTTTGTTTCAGATGAGGTTTACTAAATTCTTCAAGAGCTCATAAATTACGGTAGCTACTTATAGACTCCTTAATCCGGTCAAAAGCAACAATTAGTTCCCGCGAAGACACTAATGGCCCGCTATTACGTATTTTCCGTGAGATAATCGCAAAGTGCTCGGTTAGGTAATGGGAAAATGATGCCCGTAAATATCCTAATGCGTTTCTCTCTTACCATCAAAAATTCCTATTTCCTCTGTTACGTTTATTTAACGCAAAGACAAATTGGAAACTAGACTCGCATTAGTTATCGATAGCAGAGCGTACGCGAGCCTCGATAGCAGATCTGACAACGTTACACGTGTTAACGAAGTTACTTTTTAATTGTCGTGATTAATGCGACAGCTCGGCTTATTTATATATACGAATAATATCGAATTGATATATTACCGGGAACGAATGTTACGAGCTGTGTCATTGCGGGTATAAATCTGGCCGTTACCTACCGGCGTTAATTCGTCCCGCGAGATCGCGCAATATTTTACGCCGGCAGAGAATCGTGGACTGTAATTAAACTGCCATTAATACGGTCTGCAAACTGTACAATAAAAGATTGTCTTTGAAACGGTTCGACCTTCGCGCGTTGCCGAGTTTTCATTCACAGTTCCAGCCTGGAACATTAGAGCCGCTGCGAGGAAAATTACCGACGATGTGACTCATTAGAAGGAAGCTCGAAATGAAACATTATCATAATGAATCACGAAAACGAGAATGCAGTTCAAAGGTAAAGCTCATGAGACACTCGTCACCAATGATTCCCTGATGAATATTACCCGGTGTTATACTTTCACCAACAGTTTCAACGAACAGATTCGATTGATAGGAGCTACGAAAACATCGACGGGCACATTTGGCGCAGAGTTTGATCAGAAGAAGCGTGATCCGCGCCGTTTACCTCGGTACCGCTTATTGTTAGCCGTTGACATCACAGGCATTACTGTTGTCTAATGTACGGCCGGAGTCACGCCCCCGCCCTGGTCCCAGGCAAAAGCGAAACCGAGGCGAACCGAAGCAAAGCGAAACGTACCGAAGGGACCGCAAGCGAGGGGCCCCCGCGAGTTCGCGGTGTTCCCTCGCGAGCAAAAGCCGCAAAACCTCCGTCCCCGCGGATACGAACCGATACCACCCTGGCCGCGAGCCTGTGTGCGCGCACTTTACTCGTAACGACGCACGCTTACAGAGGAACGTGTCGCGTACGATAAGGAGCAGCGATTGGTCGCTTCGCCGGTTGCTTCTCGGTTCACGAAGACCTAAAGCGGCTGCGCGGTCCAGGTACGTACCTGGCACAACGTGCCTCGTCCACTGTCACCGGCGATCTCCTCGGTAGAGACGGAAGTGGGTCCGAACACCTGGAGCAGAGCAGCGGAGCGCGGCGCCGTGCGCCCTTAATATCGGCAGCGAAAAGCGACACCGGGCCCCCGCTGGCTTGGCTGCTGCTGCTGCACGGTTTTATTGCGATCCCATCGGCAGTACCGATCGCGGCACCGACCGGATGCGGTGGGATCGTGTCTTCGACCGATCGCAGCCGAGCTCTCGCGGAACTAGAGGGACGCGTAGGTGTATCGGTTTTTGACACGCCGCGGACCGGTGAAAGCGGACTTTGCTTACTATACGGTTTTACCTGCGCTACGCGTCCGTATCGCTTTGTCTCAAATTTAGTGTCCGCTTAATCGGGGATCGTTGATACCGTGAACTGTGGGTTTTCCGAAAAGTGATGCAAGATATTGTAAGTTCGTGTGGATCGTTTAATCAAGTGTCGGATTCACGAATGGATTGTACGAGAGGTACGCAAGAGTGTTATGTACATCCCTCGGTCTTTGTTTTGATACAACCGACGAAACAGTCGAGGAAAGTTTAGTCAGGTAATTCGTTTTCGGACTGGTTAATCGAGACGAACTCGCGAGCTGCTTACACGGAGTGCATTCTGGTCACGTAATAAGTATCACATCACTAATTACTCCTCGAGTCGGTGGCACATAGCCGAGCTGCAACTTTATCTGAGAGCGATCTATCCTCAAAGATGAAGCTGTTCGACCAGCCTCGAATAGCACACACTCTATTTCCAGGTTGTTCCATGAAAGACGTTCAGTTAGAATCCCACTCTCCGTCGAAAGTCGTCAATTTCGTATGCAAATTAGACATTCAGGGTGCCATTGCAATCGCAGCCTACGTGTCTTCTTTCAAAATTCTCCCGTGTTTCATCCTTATAATTGAGTCGTTTGAAATCTGAAATAATCTTTGTTTAACAGATAGATTCTTCGTGTAGCTTTGTCATAAAGAAATAATTTCCACAATTTTCTATTTCAAATGATTTTACATGCGAAACCGAGGAGCGAACAGATGAATCTCTGCGTTTAGTCCCCTTGAGGCGGATGCGTGGGTTTGGTACGCAACGATTCTGTGCCTGAACCGCCGTCCGTCTGACCGGATGTGACTACTGTATGTCCGTCTTCTACTTTCCACGACTACTGGTTTCAGAGGCTTAGAATCGCTCAACAATAATGATCAGCCATAAACTTTGTTTTATAGACTCGACTCGAATAGAGTCGCGTAGAATATTAATCAGTTTATTGAAAGAAGTATTGTATCCGAACAGCGTAACGTACACACTCGAAATTAGTTAACGTTAAGCGTGTCATTGCTTAATCGTTTCGTGTATCCGATGAAACGGAGCTAAGTAACGAGCCACAGATATTAACGTTTGCTCTCTGTATTCTAATGAAACAGAGATGAATGTTCGCCTGGCGAACCGTGTTCCCCATGAATGGGGGTTAAAGGTATCTAGGCTAACGGTATATATATAAATGAAAAAACCAATGAAAGGACTTGAAAGGAAGCCACTTTTGTTTTGCATTCGTTTCACCTGGCGCGCGTACGTGCATCTTACATCAGCCTCGCGGTGCATGGACGACTTAGCAATTACGAGAAATATTAATTTGAAATTCATGCGTTAATAACCGTGATACGATTTAAATATCGTCGAAGTTCGCACGTCGTCCGTGCGACCGCAGGGTCGGGGAAAGAGAGCAAAAGAGAGCGATATAGAAAGGGACGGGAGAAAGGTAACCGCGGGTAAGACGGGATATCTAAAAGCCAAAGAAAATATCGTTCATTGTTATTCGGCCGCGTCCGCCGCGTCGTGTACAGCGTGTCGCGTTTAATACGTATATGCTTTATCATTGTACAACGGGAACGGCAACCAGATGTACGTACACGCGGACGTATCCGTGCGTGCACGGTGCACCCGGCGGGACACCTACGAGAGGTACACCGATGCAGGCATTGGCACCGGCAGCGCGGCGGTCAGAAAGATGTAGCAATCCCTTGTTGCGCGGTGCGTCGATTCTTTTTTTATAAAGGGGGCTAGATGCAGCAGCAGCTGCGCACATGAGTCACCGAAACTCGCAGAAACTGTCGTTTTAATTATCGGCCGAGTGCACCTCGCTGGTGAGAGGACCAACTTCGGTGACATCCGAGAAAGTGGAACCTGAAACTCTTCTGATCTCCGCGTCGCTCTATTCTTTCGCGTCCGAACGGTGCGACGTTTACTCGTTAGAATCTGTTGTAACAATTGACTTTATCGATTTCCTATGAATAATTGAATGATCGATTAAAACGAACAGTGAGTGTAACGCGGTTATAATTAAACATTATGCAAGTACCACCGATTAATTAATAGCTACCGCTGACGTACACGAATACTAGTGATACTTCCGGTTCAGTTATATTTTCCGCTGCGCGTCGATTCTAATAGAAAGATCGTTCCCAGCTGGGCGCAAAAATCTGCAAGCATTTTTACGCGACACACGGTGAACCGTAGTGGAACTGATTTACACCGTAAGAAACAACACGTGCATTCGTTGCGTGAGTACACTAACGGCCAAGAGCTTAGAATCACTAGAACTCGCGGAAATGGAGCAATCCAGAAAAAGGGGTCACGTTACATCAACTTGAACTTCGATTAATCTATCTTACAAAAAAACGTTTATTAGAAAATTTACGAATGTGATATCAAACATTTAGTAAAATTATATTAGGCGAAGTAAAAGCAACTTCGGTTAATTTTGCTAATAGAATCGCAGATTGGTCAACCAAATTAATTGATAGAATCATTATTTATGTATCATCACTTTAATTGAAGGATCACACAGGTCCAATGCGCGAGCTACTTTTTAACGTTCACGATTTTAATTACCTTCCATACATCTGAATTATAGATAACACCGATGGACTCACGGCGTTTAAAAAGAAAAACACTTAAATATATGTTTCAACGTGAATGATTCCTAATTGAAATTGGGATAGGAAAACTTTTAACCGATAGTGTATTGACAGGAACGGTTGTCATGAACCGTTTATTTTCGCTGGTCAATGAGTGATCTAGCAATCGCGCGTCGATCGCTATTGACAGCGCGTATAATAAACGCCCGGGAGCCGCTAATTACCCTCGCATGATCGGCAAAACGGAGAGCGATAATAATTAGTTAGACAGACCCTGCAAGGAGGTTCTCAATTTTTCCTTATCAGAATGGTTCGCGATACGATCGCAAGCGTTGCGACGCGGTCATTTTCGCAACCGGGCCGGGTTACGAAATCGGCTGCCTCGATCAAATGTCATTTTGTATAGATAAAAGCCAGTTTTATAAACGCTTCCTCTATTATAGTACTTCGATTCCTTTTTATGCATCGCAACTATGAAAAATTGAATACGTGGATATATCACTAGATTTCTGGATTCTTTATGCACGAAATATGTATGTAAAGAAATGATAATTTAATTTCCTAGGTCAAATGAAATATCAAAAGTGAAATTTATTAAATACAACAGAAGTTCTTATTTAGATGTCATCTTCTACATTGACGCTACAGTTTATTTTGCAGAAGGATCCAGAGTCTATACATTGTACGTCTTAGTCGGAATACAAATATTATATGATTCGTTCCGTGAAACATTGTATCGACTTTTATTGAACACCGATGACCGTGAAAGATTATAACGTAACTTAAACTGAAATAGTCTCGCGCGTGTCGTAGGCGGCGCGGGATGTAAAAACGTGAAAAAAACGTGAACTGTTTTACAGAAGACTGAAAGCTGATCTGCAATACCTGAGAAGGAGGGGACTACTGAAGGCGTCTGGCGAACTATCGCACCAAGGACGCAAATGCACCAGATGCGGTGCACCGTTTGGTAGATTTTACAACACCGGTGCACCGTGCGCTCGGTGCAGGCACAGAGTTTGCAGGCAGTGCCGTATCGAGGTCAGGAGCCCTACCGACAACAAAGACGTCGAATGGATCTGTAACGTTTGCTACAAGATCGCGTGAGTAATCCTCCACTGTTACTCGTTACGGCGTCTTTATCCCGCAATTTTATGATTGATGAAGCCGCGAGGATCTATAGCCGTTGATTGTGCCGTGATTCAAGAGTAAACGCAACGAGATACCGATTGGTCATCGCCGAAAATTGAGACCGTTATTGTGTATTCGCAGAGAATTGCATATCGTCGAGAAGTGGACTTTCGACGATTCACTGTCGAAATCTGTGAACGGGAAAGGAGCATCCCCCGTTGAGTTACTGAAACGCAGCATTCGAAGAGCTTGGACCATCAACGGTTCGTAGAATATTTAATCCGGTAAACCTTGTCATTTTATCGATCAGAAAAATCTGAATTATATTGGAATTCGTTGCGTTCCTGTACAGGTCCACCTACGCGTTGGTCCGCAGCGAGGAAATCGCCGGAGCTGCGAATCTATCGGAGTTTGCCGATTCGGCATCAAGACTTCCGAGAAATTATTAATAAAACCGAAGCTGCGAAGCCTGAAGCGCCGTCGACCCCCGACACGTGGAACGATTCTGCGAGGGAAGATGCGTGCAACGCCGGGAGGAATGAATCGAACGATAAATTAACGCAACGGGTGAACGACGGCAACGAACGAACGAAACGAGCTGAGAAATCGAACAAGCAGGACGAGGAAGTGCCATCGGATGCCATAAGAACGAAGAGGTGTAATAAAACGAGAAGCGAGGAACAGGAGGATAGCGAGAGCCAGGAGCCGAGCACGCCAAGGGTCTCGCTGATAAAGCCTCCGAAGATATTGTCGAAGTTCATCTCGCCGGATATTAAATCGAGCCAACCGAAGTATGGGGAGAGAAAATCGAATATCCCGATATTCAAGAGGAGTTCGAAGGAATTTGAGGACATCAGAAGCCCGCAGGAATCACCGAAACGTTCTCTCATACCACAAAGGTATTTATTTTATTCGTTACAATAAATTCATGTTAATTCGACGATAAAACTGGTGATAAATAGACCGCAAATTTGTATACAAATTAAACACTTATGGTATTGATTTAAAAAAGGCATTTTTTATATTACTTTAATTCCGTTTTCGATTCGATTTTCTTATAAAATCTACGCATAAATGATCGAATGAATGAAACTTCACTCGTAAGTATAAAACTAGTAAACTGACGAAAATTCTTGTCGACGTGGAATGCGATACGTACTCGGTGTCGACACTTGCTTACTCCGCATTTCGCACGTTTTAATCTGACACCATTATATTCCACGTTTTAAGCATTATTCGAGTTTACGTGTTTATAAACAATCAGGTTACATATAAAATACGATTATAAGTGAAGCGGTGGTTTAAACGTTGAGAAAAGTAATAAGCGTCATTGAAAATATATTCACGGTATCAAGCATGCAAATTAATTCATCTCTGTATGATTCATTATACCTTTCGCAATTATTTCAGATACCGAGGAAGTACCGACGACCTGCGCCGCAGTCGCGAAGATATAAGCTTGCCCAGCCTGATCCCAAAGCTCTTGTCACCGAGGAACAAGGAGGACAGATTGAAACGACAAGACAGCAAAGACGACATTCGTTGCCTGAAACTTCGGAGAGACTCGAAGGAAGAGGTGAAAAGCGCAGCTAGCCAGTGCTCTGCGGGTATTCGACTATTCCGGCGGGATAACAGCCGGGAGGACGTGGGCAGGGACACGATTCCAAACGCGAATAGCTTGGCCGCTGCAAAAGGAAAGCAAACCGTGAAAGAGGAGAAGCTGGAGTGCGTGGGTGTAACGACCACGTCGAAACCGAAGTCGGCGGTGGAGCTGGCGAGGGCCAGCCTGGATGGCGGTAATTCCTCGAGGAACTGCGAGGAGGAGCAGCAGCAGCAGAATGAGAAAAAGCGAGTGAGGGACGAGATGCTCGACGTGGTCGTCAACGATGAGGAGCTGTTGGAAGAGCGAGAGGGCGTGAAGAAAGAAGGGAACCAGGAGAGGAACAAAGAGGGATCATCGATGGTCGAGGAGGCGGAAACGTTGGAGAATGATAGGAACGCAGACTTCACGAAGGAAGAGAGTCTGATAGAGAATTCTGATAACGATGTCATCGGCTGTGAGAGGAAGGAACCTGGCCCTGGAAAGAGAGCCGACGATTTCCAAGTGGTTAGTATGCAATTTATTTAACGATGGATTTCGTAAGGTAAAAAGTTAATTGACTCTTGTAGGTGCGGCGGAAATTTTCTAAAGAGGAGTTCTCCAACCCTGACGACACGGACGACACGCCTAATAAACGCTGCTCGAGCGTAAGTTCCCATTAGTTTAATACCCGTAGTATACTATGTGGATACGTGAATGTTTTGGTTACTGGTTTTTTCTCTCATTAATTTTACAACCGGGAAAACGTTGGAGCTTAATTGATACTTCAACTTGGTCCCATCTGGCCAAGCGATTGTAAAGCAATTTTACGGTCAAGATTCCGAGATACGAGAACAATGGGCGATAGAAAACTAACGGTTTTCGAACGACTCTTGACCCGCGCGTAGACGTTCGTGTATCTCTGTTTATGCGGATCTAAAAAACGACGTTTGCAAATAAACACGTTTTATCTACACGAACGTTATATTGCTTTTGCAGCACTTATCGCCAGAAGCGAGTCCACTGAGCACGAGATCGTCGAGATACAGCCCGAGGGAGAGCGAGAGCGAGCCGACCCCTGCGCTTCCTCGAAAGACCGGGGACTCGTCTTCCGCGTCCCAGAGGATACGAGACGCGATCACGAGAACCAGGAGGGAATCGAATAGCAGCGCCAGATACGAGAGCAGCGGCAGCGAGAGCGTAAGGTGTGTGTAATTTAAATCACGCTATAAAATCTCGACGCTAAGCCTTTTGCACGTGCCGCGCAATATTATACCAGTGCGGCATGTGACTTGCCAATTCACCCGAAATCTTCGATCGATTGAATTATATCGATAATAAAATCAAAATTAATAGATCAAAATTGAACATCAAGTCGATTCTTTTAATTTTCGAAACCAGATTGAGTGAAACCGGTCTCTATGGATACGTGGAGCTGACGAGGAAGGTGAAGTTCTTTGGTGGAAGCGGCACGGTTCCATCGACGATTGGGAGCGACGAGGTGGTGCAACGCGATAGTGCAACGAGTGCAGGTGAAGACGAACCTCATGACGAGAATCATGCTAGAACAGGTCCCGTTTCTTCCCAGGGTAGAACCATGCTTCGGAGAAGACGTCAATTTGATGCACAAGGTATTTTGCTTGATCAAATTCTAATTAATGATCAGATTGCAGATTATTATTACTCTTGGTTATCAAAGTAAGAACGAGAATCGTTTGATATTTTAGCGAATAGATTTTTTATAGTGTATAAAAACATGCTAAAAATTGTAAATCAGAACTTCAGTGAACTTTAACTGTCACTAAAATGTCAAATGATTCTGATTTTTACTTCTGTTACCAAAGATACTCCCTTAAAAGAAGAATCTCTAAATTGATCTGTAATAACACTGATATCATACTCTTGTTTTATGCGCTAACGCAATCTGAACAGAGTATTTGTTTTAATAAGAGAATCTTCTAAGGGATCTCAATGCGCAATTTAACTTGAAAACGAAAGAAAGATTGAAGTTAAGCGAGAAGCACGCGAGTCGTAATATCAGTCACGAGTACGAGTCGCGTGCTCGAATCGAAAGTGGTCGCGGTGAATGAATTTACCGAATTTCGATCGATTTCGTGAGTCACGAGCGCGAACTGTCAGGGAGGATAACTATCGTGTAGCCGAATCAAAACTACGTACGAATGAGATATTCAACGGCGTTCGTATTCTAACTCAGAAACGCACAGCCATAACTAATGGTCGTAGACATACTAATTATCGTAGGAGCGTAACATTTCGCTTTCGTGGCCGCGTCTCCACGCGTTTTTACGCGCTCGCGTTACGTACTAAATGGAAATGAGATATTGATGCTCTTCAACGTTGTGGAAATTAATAATATGTAAGGCGAGCTGGAACTGATTAGATTCGCGAATATGCTACTGGATTCTCTTAGTCTTAATGAGTCACGATCTCGTACGAGATACACCGCGTTTCTCAGATTTGTTTCATAGGAATTTAACGAAAGTAGAAACGTCTCTATAAGAACTGCCGCGATTCTTGTCAATCAAGATCACAAAAATTGTGTAACCCGGTTACAAGAGTAGACTACAGCTTTTTATTTAAAGCATTTCTACTGTCAATTCAGAGATTCGTATGTTAATTTCATTCGTGAAACTTAATCGTTCAATGAACATATAAAATCAGCAATTCAGCGGCGTTATCTCGACGTTAATTGATCCTTAAATTTTGCACGATTTCGAACGCGTGAGTCCATCGATTAACGAAACCATTGTCGTACCAGCCCGCATGAAACCAGTCGGTCTCCGTGAAACCCGTGAACCGCGCGACTCGCGCAGTATTATCATCGCCGTATCGTAGTTCAAACAGGGAATTCGCCGATAAGAAGTTACGTTGTTCCTCGTGTCGACGAGCGTGCCAAAAAAACCATGTAACAACTATAAACACGAGATAGACAGGCGTGACTAAATCAGCAATATGTTCTTGCCGAATTAACGAATAAAATTCAGACACGATACCGTGCCAGCAATTATCGTGTAGAAATTGACGACGACAAGTGCGCCCACGGGGACGTGATGGAAATTGTTTAGAAACCGATGGCATCGAGTTTGTATTTCACGAAGAGGCCGACGGACAGGCTTTAAAAGCGGTGAACCCGCGTAACAGATACCGTTCGACGAAATTTCGCATGATAGAGGCGAGCGGCGTGGAGGATCGCGTTGAATGCAAATCGTGAGATATCCTGAGGGAGCATCCTGCGAAACATGGACGTGAGAAGAATATGCCAGCTATTAATCACGGTCTTCGTCTCGATGTATTTCTTACTCTTCTACGCGGCGTTCGTCGTCGTCCTTTACTTTCTGTGGTTCCACTAGCCCGGCCTGTCCGTACGAAAATATAAGAGAGCCGCTCCCACCCCCGTGGATCGTGCCAGGAATTCGTATCGAGAAATAAGCTGTACAGGCACGGGACGGATGGAAAAGTGGAGGAATTTGAGAGATCTGGAGTGTAGTATGTCCGGTGGATTTTGTGCGCGGTCTCACGTCGAGGGAAAAAGTGGAGCACCGCGCTGGGGAATTAAACCGCGAATTAATTCTGCGGTACTTACAACTCCTCCTCCTTTGTTCGTTACTCCGAGTCATTCGTTACAATTTCTTCCGACTCCCTTCGTTCCACCCTTTTTTCCGTCGAGTCACACGTAAGAACGATGCTACGTGCCACGAGAGATCTATCTCCCTGTAATTTCTAATCGTTCTTATCAGGAGCGATAAAACTGAGGCTAGACGAATAAACAATGCTTCCAGTTTAGTTTTTGTATAACGTTTGAAAATGATAGGTGCTTACCGCGGGAGATCGCGGTAATTAGGAAAGATTATAATAATCCGACGTGAGAACGGGCCGCTTAATAATTCTCTAATTAATTAGCTGCCACGTCGGATAATGGCGCGCAGGGAGGAAACTCGATTGTTTCGACGAGGCAAATTTTTGTTTTGTAACGCGTAGAGTAGCAGACGGTGCGAGCAGGTGAGACGAACCGAGAACCGGGGCCCAGGGAAACAGCATAGAAATAATACTATAACAACGTTCCCTGTTTCGCTCTATAGTCCGCTCGCCTGACGCTTATACACGGTGTTTCTCCAATCGCTATTCCACTCCTTTGGTCGTTCGAAAAGGATTTAAATATCATTATTCAAATTTTTGGTAATAAACACGTATCAGGATTAATTAGCGTCTTGACGAGCGAATTGCATATCTGAATTATTTTATAGCTACACTTTCTGTTCCATTTTCTACACCAATTTAAATATCATTCGAAGTACACGACGAATGATTCTTTTTACCATTCTCATTGTTTATAAAGAGGATTTGAATAGTCGAGAATATTTTCTCATCTTTTTTACGCGCGTCGATTCGCGTGATAGACGCGATTATTAATCCGATCGTCAGGTGGTCATTGTTATATTTTCATGGTCGCTCGCTTTTGTACGCCCGTTGCATGTACACGTCATAATGTACACTATAGAACGCCGCTATAGTGTTTCGCGCAAGGTAGCGAGGTAGTGACCGATCCTTGTGGGATCCAGGTGTGCCTCAGACGCTCGTTCGTTCAGTTCACCGGCGGTGGCCCACGCGAGTCCGCACCCGCTTCTGACAGCGCGTCGTTTTACCTGTGCCGGTTCCTTCAGGATCTCCGATGCCCCGCTGCACCGGTTCCGGTACCCGCGAGCGCGGCTCTGTCACACGAACGCGACACCCCATTCGTCGAAAGGGAAACGAGGCGTCGATGATTGAAGTCGGACCGTAAACAACGAAAACGCGCTCCGGATTCATTGGTACGCGTATCAGTGTGCTTTTGAAAATTTACGTGAAATATTGGGACGTCGGTATATATTTTCGAGATCAGCGTAGTTTCAAAACTGGGGACAAAGTGATTTTAATAATGTTACAGAAGTGATTAGTAATTATTTCTATAATTTCTTATATTAATATGTGCTTCTATGTTTCTGGTATAACGCAATTCTAATTCATTAGAATTAAATAGTTACTCGTACATTGCTGATCACAATGTAGAGTCAGCTTAAATTTGATATCCTCCTACAACATTCAGTATCATGATTCCTTAAACCCTCGCTTCCCTAGCTACCTCAAAACTGGAGTTTCAAATTTTTATCAAAAACCAAAGATAATCTTTTTATTAATACAGTAACTAGTTCGTAATAAAAAGTCTCTAAAAACAAATAACCAATTGAACGCTAAAGGGAATTAGATAAGAGCATTCCTAGCAATGCTTCGCCGTACATTTTACACGATCATTGCTCTCATTCGAAGTCGTAAGTGACAGAAGTGTGGCAACACAATGCGTAGCTCTAAATTTAGCCGGCGATCCGCTGGTACACCTTAAACGGTCATTTACATTTCCACCTGATGCGAAGCGTCGTAGCCGCGGGTTTCCCAATCGGTGTCAGCCGAGCTCGAAGCCGTTTCGACCGATTTAAGCCGTTTAAAGTCCGACTACGTATCCGTCTTCTTCTCCCCCACGCGGGGTCGTTCCGATGTCCGAAACATAGAAAGTCGCGCCGAATCGCACGTGGACAAACGAATGGGCCCCCTCAAGTGCCATTGACCAGGTAATTCACTGGCGCGTAAAAACCGGACGCGGTGCGTGCTTCGACTCTTTCTGTTGTTTTGGCGCCGCGCCGTGCCATTGCATTGTCGGCCTTAACGTTCTTATCTTCGTGGAAAAATCGCCGGGGGGAAAAAAGAAAATCAGCCTGGGCGTTACGTGAATTACCTGCTCTAACGAAGACTCTGGATTTTTCATAAAGATCCGGAGTGACTCATAAAATCGAATTAACGTTCACATGTCGCAAACGCAGGGATTAAATAAAAAACGAATTTTTAATGACAGGCTATCCGATTAATCTTTGTTACAAATTAAAAGAATTATAAATGAGAAACTGCCGTTTCAATTGAAGAGACTTGTAACCTTCTCGGATCTTCACTCGTTTCGCATAATCCGTAGCGTAGCCTACGTGAGTCATTCCTGGGTTTAATCGTTAATGAGCGCAGTTCGCCCGCGGCTCATTAGTGGTTCGAGAGTATACATGTTCATTAGCTTCGGAGAATATTTACTTAGGATCGCAATTTGTCGATACACCCCGATGTACTCGGCACAGATCGATTAATTACCTCCAACCGCCGATCAATAAACGTCTTATCTGTTGTAAAGTAACAAGAATTTTTAGAAAATAAATCAGTTTTTTAACTTACTTTAAACACAGGGGAAACACATTTCGAACCAAGCGCAATATCGCTGAAAATAAGTCCTACACGATTCCATCGATTGTACGTCCGTTCGATAACGCGGTATTGATAAGCCGCGATATCGCGAATCGTGTCATTCTCTTATCGATATTAGAGCAATTTTTTCGACAATCAAATCGTGTTTTCCGCAGGTTCCCGGCGAAGAGGAAGATCGCACGCGAGGACCTGTTGCGCGGAGGAGCTTCAGAGCTTCCAGGCGCTGATCGGCCGGGACGGTGGACAGCAGAGTCCCACCGGAAATCAAGAGCAGCCGCTGGTCGACTACAGACGACTGGTGTTCATCAGCTCTGATTCATCCTCTGGTCGCGAAGAGGACGACGCTGACAGCAGTTGCTCCAGCTCCTCGTATCTCAACGGATTGCCTCGAGCTGGAAGCCGTACGCAGTCTCTAGAGGATTGCGACTGGGACTATTTCGAGAGTGGTTCGTTGCCCCTGCCGGCTGTTACCATCGGCGCTAACAACGTGGGCACGGACACGAGCACCGGACAGGATTGGAGTTGCTGTCCTGGACGAGGTCCCACTGCCTGTCAGGTGGGTTCTTGTTAAAATACAATTTCGAACGAGATTCATGTGGGAAGATGTTTGCATACTCACGTATTATTGAATACACGAAATAAGACTACGAAAATTGGAGAAGGATAAAACCTCATTTGATTAATTGGATTTATCTTTTAATCCTTTGCACCATATAATTTTATATCTTGATATCTTTTTATATCTCAAAGAACAGTTCATATAAAACGCTTTTAATCCATTCATTAAAAATGATATTTTTAAGTTGAGAAACAAATACGTGTGCATTAATCTACAGATTTTATTTCACAGGCTTGCGGAGGTTCGAGAGGAGCGAACGTGCTGCCGGTACCAGTACCGATTCCAGTACCGGTTCCGTACCCGGTCCCCGTGCCAGCATCCCTCTGGACGAGCGATTTCGCGGCCGCAGCCAGCTCGATGATAAGCAGAAGCAACGATGGCCACCTGGAACCGGGAACGCTGAGGCTGAGGGGCGACCCGGCCGCGCCCTGGTTCGCCTGGCATCCGCGATTCAATCAGCCCCTGCACGGCGCCAGGCTGGACCCAAGGTTAACCGGTGTCTTCGATCCCTGCACCTTCAGGCCTGATCAACTGTTGCCGCCGTTGTACGGCTCGAACGAGGCGCTTCAGCGATTGAGCAGTCTGCAGATCAATCAGGACGAGACCGACGAGGCGAAGCCCGTGGAAACTTTCCGCGAGGCTGACTCTGTTTCTATCGATTCGAAAATAGTCGAGCAGTCGTCGAGAACTAAACAGGAGGAATCGAAGACCGAGCAGAGCGAAGTAAACGATGAGAAGGGAAAGAAGGAGGAGGAGGCTGGTTGCCAGGAGGTGAGCGTGTCGTTCGAGAGGAGAGGACAGAGAATGTTCCAGCACGAGGATTCTGGCAGCTCCTCTGGCAGATCTTCGGCGGATAGCAGCGATCTGGAAGACGATTCGTCGTCTCATAGATTTTCAAGAGTTTTCGTCGTTAACGACGATTCTTTAACCAGCGACAACGATATCGAGGATAACGGGGACGAAGACGAAGATTCCGATTCTGCTGCTGAAAATGGTATCACGTTGAAGAGAGTAACGGCTCTTCCCGACGAGGAGCCTGTAGTATTGCAATACGTGAGATTTCTCAGCGAAGACTCGAGCTTCGACGAGGATAGCAGAAGAATGGGTGGTAACAGAGAGAACTTGGGGGAGAGCGCGAAGGAGGAAAACGATAAGAAGGGTGAGAGGAGAAAAGGTCGTGGAAGGAAGTACAACATGGAGAACGACAAGAGAATCTCGTTATCCTCTCAGCAACGCGAGATGCCAGAGGAGATGTACATAGCCAGTGACAACGACTGCTCGGATAATCAGATCGAACTGAAATCGATAAAAACTTTGGATCCAGATAGCATCGAGCCGGTTACTTTTAATAACGCGAACGATGAAACGTCAGAGGGGAAACAGTCCGATAAGACGGATGAATCACTGGATATGGAGAATCAAATTCAGTCGACAGATGGCTGGGATTCGAACATAATCCCGGACTCTTTGGAGATATCCACGGATACGTCGAACGGCACGGACTTCTCGAACCTCGACGGTATTCACGTGTCGACGCCAATGAAGATTCACGGAAACGATTGCGAGCCCGGTAACGATAATCGCGGTATCGATAACTGTTTATCGCTGATAACGAACGAAGAGGGCGTAGATCGCAACGACGCACCGTCCGATTTGAATTCGAGCTCGAACGTAACCGCGTTCTCGGGCTCCGAGAGCTTCACCAGCAACGAGACGAACACGACGTGCAGCGAGGTGAGCAGCGACGAGCTCCACGAGTACGAGGTAACACCGGGCGGCGCGGCTGCCTATTTCGAAAATTCCGCTGCGAACCGCGAGCTGTTGTCGAGGCTGAAAGAGGAGGAAACGTCGAGGTATGACGTAGCGAGAATCGCGAAGGACAGCAGCGTCGAGTCCGGCGTTGAGCAATCGCGTGACGCGAACGGTGTCGCGGGCTCGCGCACCGGGACCGACTCGATGCCGATCGAACCGATAATCGGCACGGAGGATGATCGATCCGTCACGGCTAAAGATGGCCAGGGAGACAACGACCCGGATCGTCGTGAATCGAAATCGGCGGGCGGTGACGTGGTGGGCGACGCGTCCACCAACAGAGCTCGGGAGAGCACAGGTAGAGAGGAGTCTGCGCGCGACGGTGCCACGGTGAGAGGTGATAGTCCCGTGCAGGTGGAAGGAGGTCGAGGTGGAGGTGGCGAAGGTGGTAGTGGTACCGAGGATAGTGGTGACTGCGCCTGCGAGGAGGGGACCGAGGAGGAAGAGGGATCGACACGGTTTCGCTCAGTCGAGCGACGCCCGTCCGCTGGAAAGGAGAATGGATTCCCTCCTGCCGCGTGGAAGGACCAGACCGTCAGAGAGCAATCGCAACGATCGACGGCGCGGAATATCAACAATAACAACAACAGCAGCAACAATAATCTCAACAAGTACAGGAGCCTCGTGATGATCACCCAGGAGGCGTCGTACCAGCCGGTGAGCGTGATCACGTCGGACACGACGACCTTGTTGCAGCCGGACGAAGTGCACACGGCTAACCAGGGGCTCGCTGGATACTTCCAGCTGGCGCTGGAGGCCGTTACCGAGCAGCCGCACCGTAAGAATGGTCAGGGTCCGAGGAAACCGTTGATGGTTAAGCGTTTGGCGAGCGTGACCGCGAATCATTCCGAGCCGGAGGCCGACAGCGGGCTGAGCGTCGGTAGTGCGAGTGAAAGCGACGACGTGTCGGTGAAAAACGCGGCGAGGATCGCTGGGAATCGCGTGGAAAATAACGAGGACACGAGGCAGGCTAACGAGACCACCGCCGCTGTTGCGGCGCGTGCACGTGCCTCGTCGCAGTCGAGCGACGAGAATTCGGTGGCCACTGGGCTGGTCATCCTGGAGGAGGGTCTGGCGGACGACGACTCTTGGGTCGAGGAGGTCTCGCACGACGAGGATGAGACGGGAGGGACGACCGCCACGGAGGAGAGCTCCGAGGACGAAGCGAACAACCTTGGTGATCGCGAAGAGGAGCTCAGAGGATACCATAGGCAGGCTATCGACTTCACGTTGCACACTATCGTCGAAGAGTCGTGCGAGGAGAGCGAAGCGGAGCCCAGCTTGGCTACCGGTAGTCCGTCCAAGAAACAGAGACCACCGTCGGCCTCCGAGCTGGAGAAATACTTCTTCTTCGGCCTGGGAGGAGAGGGGAACAATTCCAGCTTAGGTTCGCGCGAAGTCGACAGTTTGTCCGAGACTTCTTCGATTTATTCGGAGGGTTTAGAATCTCTGGGACAGGACGAGTCCCCGGGGAACGGGCAGAGTCAGGAGAGATCGAACTCCGGCGAAGGATTCTTGAACTCGTCGAGATTGGAAAAATATTTCTTATCGGAGTTCCTGGGTTTCGATCAGGACAGGCGTGATTCGGACGGCTCGGTTGGCAGCGACTCCGAAGGGAGGCCCAGTCCCGAGGCGCAGAGGAGGAAGAAGTTAGTTCGCGCGAGAGGAACCGGTAGATCTCATAGTTCTTCTCTGGATAATCTTCTGGCTCTCTCGCAAAACTCGCAGAACTTGAGCTCGCAGAATTCCCTCCAGGATCTGAGTTTAAATCAGGACACGCAAGAAACGCAGTCCGAGGGCTCGTCCACTGAAACCGACGGCGCGGACGATGGCCAGATGGCAGCTTTTGGAACCGATGGACAGTTCGATACCGTCAAACGAAAGAAAAAGAAACCGAGAAACTTAGGTACGCAGAGTCCGCGTGTTCCGGACGACAGGAACAAGACGCCGGAGCCAAGCAGAGAAATGGTAATCGTAGGAGAAGTGGTGATGGAGAACGAGGCAGAGGCTATGAATTCGGAGGATTCGGAAAGAGCGAAGACTCCTCAACCGGAATCCGTCCTCAGCTCCTCCTCCTCGCCGTTAACGACCGCCAACGTTTCGGGAACGTCCACGTCGTTAGCCGACTCAGGCAGGAATATACAAATGAATTCTGGAGAATCTCTGAATTACAGTCAGAGATCCAAACAGCAGTCGCGTGATTCCGGATTCGTCGGCAGTTGCGACGACCTCCTGCAGCACCAGAAACTACCGGACGATGCTCAAGGTACCGAGATCAATCAAGAGAACCGAAAGGATCGTTCGAGCAACGAAAACGGAGAGAATGGTCAGATATCAAATCGCACGGAAAACCTGATCGGTGATAAAGGGAACGCGGCTAATAAAATGGATCATCCGTTGAGTCACAACGCACTGCCGCATTTACCGAACGCTTCGTTATCGAGGAAAGACAGCTTTAACAATTGGTCCAGCGACGAAGAGACTAATTTGATGATGTCGAAGATGAGACAGTTCTTCAAGACCATGGTAGCGAATTCGAACGGACAGAATCAGAGTACCGGCGTAAATTCGAGCGGGCCGTCGCCCGCGCCCAGTCCGAGGCTACCCGGTTACTCGTCCAAGGCCAGGATGTGCTCGCAGAACCGCACGAAACCACCGCAGTTGGTCTACTTCGAAAACGAATTGACGAGGCTGATGAAAACCGTGCCGGGAATCCGGGACGAGCAAGTGCGGGAGATCGTCGAGTATCTCAGCTCCGAGGACACGTGGTCGGACTCGTACGACAGCTCGGATTACACGAGCTCCGACCTGGAAGGTGCGGCGGGTGGCCGGCGATCTGCGTTGCAGGAACAGATCTCGCAGAGCTGCCAGCAGATAATCAGCAAATTCGACACCACGTCTGGCGACGGCCCGTTGGACAAGGAGAGGGAGGATAAAACCGGGTCGTCGGGGATGCAGCCTTGCCTCGGCAGGGACACCGCGTTCGTCTATCAGAAACTCGTGCAGAGTTTCACGAAAATGGCTGGCGACGGTGTCAGTTCCTCGAACTCGACGCCGCACAGCAGCCCGCCTCTGATCGCTAAGGTGATGCACCATATCGGTAGCAGGCTGGTGGCGTTGATGCACGAGGTCTCCGAAGGCGGGCCGGCCGTGCAGCATCACACCTGGAGGCGTTACTCGCAGCATCATCGCACACCGTCCTCGGCCTCTACCACGGAGGACGACGACTCCACTTCGGACTCTACGAACGCGCCTTCCTCGACGCATTTGCAGCTGCCCAGATCGAAATCGCATGATCCTTTGTTACTTATCAATAGTCACCCGGCTGCGTCCACGGGGCAGGAGGGCGAGGAGCGGGAAGCCAGCGACTACGAGAGGTTCTCGTGGAGAGGCAGCTTCGAGTCCGCGTTGATGGCCGCGGACTCGAGGACGAAGTTGAGCCTGTTGGCTTGTTCCGGGGACAGTGTCGGTGGTGCTAGTGCTAGTGCTAACGCGTTGGCCATGGCCGCGAAACGTCGCAGTGCCGGGGATCTGTTGTTCAATCCTAAGAGCTTCTCCAGAGAACAGTTGGACAGGGTCAGGAGTTGTGGTTCTATCGGAGGTGGAAGTGGTGGTGCCACGAGTGCTTGCGGAGGATCCGCGGAAGAGAGGATTTGGAATAACCGGAGGAGGTCTTCCGTACCCGATGCTAACACCAGAGGCGAGTCAGGTAATTTAATCTTATTCGAAAACTTTTATGTATGGCGTTGGTTCTGTGCGAAAGCGTTAATTGCCTGTTTTATAAATTTTGAAATAATTAATAACAAATTAAGGTCCTCATTTTAATAAATTGCTCTAAGCTAATTTAATTAATCTATATTTCTTACATCAAGAGAGTTCATCCTTACAATTTGAATTCTTGCCAACTTTACACGACTCAAAATGGACCGCTTTCGAGACAATCCCAATAATATTAAGTAGAATAAATTAATATTGGAACAAACAAATTTAATAAAACGATTTTTACAGGTGACGAGGACACCGAGGACGAGCTCGAGTACACCGGTGAATCCCGAGCGACGACGCTTCCTCGAGGAATGCAATCAGCGATCACAGCAGCGACGAATTCACTGCCCCGATTGCCCGCGTCCACGGCGCCGGCCAGCCTGACAACGACGTCGACCACATCGTCGACGATGCACAAAGCTCACAGCGTGTACCACTTCCTGCCGCAGCACTCCGGCGTGAAATCGGCCAGGTACAGACCACCTGGCTTCGCTAGGAACAGCAACGTTCCCGGATCGATCGGACCGAAACGAGCACTGAGCGCGCCGGGACTTCAAGTCTCTGGTACACAGTCTTCTGGGAAACGAGAGAATTCGAGGTCGAGACGACAGCAGGCTATGTCTCTCACGCCTGGTGAGTCGATATTTCTTACGTATACAGTTTTATGCACGCTCGACGTTTATATCACTTGTTATACATATTTGTGAGAGCAGTTAAAAGGAATTTTTAACATCTTTTCCTTATTATCTCACGAATGATGGTAATGTATACATATGAACAGGGTACGAAGCTAGGAAAAATGAATATGCGATTGGGTGGGTAATTAAGAAAGAAAATCTGCGAGTGCTTGTTTATTCGTGGGTTGCTAAAAAAAGCAACAATTTTACACGCTAATTGAAGCCTCGCTAAAGTGAAAATTTCATTATACTCCGACGAGATAGAGAGATAAAAACGCTATAACGCACAGGATGATTCTTGCTCGGATAGCTCGCACAATGCCGACGTAACTTTTATTCGCCTCCAAATAAACAATCACCTCGCACGCTGATACTGGTTTAATTGCCCAATCGTGCGCCGCTTTGCCGATTAATCAGTTCTCGGTTCGGTCAAGAAAAGCGTCAAGTTATAAATGTTCAAGCGAAATCGTTGGATTATCTTATCGTTGATGCTCCGCGGACTTAGCGACGGTGCACCGAGATTATGAGGGTGATAAAACGGAACATACTTGAAAATTAAGATAGGCAATTAATCGGTACGTCGAGCGACATACACGTTTGTCTAGCGATCGTTGATGGATAGAAAACAAGTATGAATTTCTTCAAATGAAATATCGAGTATTTGTCTATACGCACATTGAGGTTTCTTTTATTTTCGGACCCACCTCCGTTTCGGACGCGTGCCCACGACAATCGATAAACCGGTATAACGTTTTCTGATCCGCGTATGCGTACTGTTGGATTTCACTGTCCGTCTCTCATTTTTTCTCTCCAACCGTTACCTGTCGCTGCTGTGACACTTGAAATTCTACTTTTCACGCCACTTTCTAGTCGATATCGTTCCAGTTTGCACGGCAAGACATGTTTTTTTAAATGACACGTAACGATGATTAATTATGAAAATGTCTTGTAGTAACAGCAACTGCATTTTGTTTTTATATCTGATATTTTTTTAGTATGAATATTCTGACATTTCATAGGTAACACATTTTATCTACCGTACGGTTAAAGTGTCCTCAATGCGCAAAAGTTGTAGTAGACCAACAATTGCCTATGTAAAATACTTGAAATATCAATACCCCGAGGACATTTCATAAATAATACAATTTATCTATCGTGATATTAAATTATTCCGAATGTCCAAGCGTTGCTGGAATAACAATGCCTCTAATAAGCATATCTGTAATCTATCAAACGGCAGATATATTTGACGCATTCCGATCCCGAGATAAACCCCTTTCAGGTCGCACGAGTTTTGAACAGGAAACTGTTCGCGTCGCTTCCAATTGCAATTCAGGAGCTGCGTCACGCGAATCGTTCCCCGAGTAAATCTGAATTCGCGTCACGTAGAGAATCGCGGTTCGAGATCGGTTTCGGAACGGTTCGGATTATATCCGAACGATTGGGCTTCGTCGTGGGTTTTCTAAAATCGTTTGATCGCCGATTTGGCAACGTTCGCGCCGTTCAGGCTCTGATGAAATCATCTTCACAGCCACTCCCTGTTGCTCGCGGCACGCGTGGATCAATAACCCAGACGGCGTGGCTCGAAGTCCCTTAATTAATTGCGCTGATCACAGATTTCTAGAATTATTACCCGTGGAATTAATTATACGTATAATAAAAATATTTATCTATGGCTATAAATTTAGCACGTGAAAAATAAGATATTTCTATTTTTAAATGATAAGAAGAAATCGATATCAGAAGTGACTCGATCGCACAAAAATAAGCGTTCTTATATTATTCATTGTTCTGAAAATTTCGCAACGTTTTTTCACGCAGAGATAAAATTCGTAAGCAAATCTGTTGTTTTTTAAAAGCCTTGAGATCAGATTAATCTGTTGTAAATTACGTCAACCGCGGTGACACAATGAACTCTCTCCACCCGTGAGATTTACCGAGCCGAGGAAAAGTGGAAATTAATCTTATTTCTGACATTCCGTTTGGTGAACTGAAACCATTTCCCGCGAAGACAATGCACTTTCTCGTGCCCGATTCTCGCGAGTCTGTTTACAAGCCTAGCCCGTTTGCAGAAGTAATTTGTACATTCACGCCAGGCTCGATGAAAAGGCATCGCGAGATCCAGGTAGCCAGCTATGAATTCATCGACCCGAATAGCTATTAGCAATCCAATCGGTCAGTGAATACCAATCGGTACTTAATTAACCAGTAAAAACATCTGATCAGGATTATTTAAATTTATGTATTAATCTTTTTTCCACGAATATTCGCAGAATTTTTTTAAATACAAATTTAATCGGTAATATATAAAGTGTTTAAGCAATAATTTGCTTTCCTATATAACAATTGGTTCGGTAAACAAGCGAGTCAGCTCCGAACGCAAATAGTTAGATAACAGTGCATTCGTTCATAAATTTGTATTTTACGTTCATAAATTCCTATGAAGCTTCGCGCGATCAAAAACTTGTTCATCCTCGAATAGCCTTGACCATTACCGATTTCATAGCGAATTGTACCGGGGGACTGAGAATAGACATCTCATCGTTCGTTGACAAAAAGGTGAGCAACAAAAACAGGATGTAACAGCCTTGTACGAGCCTGATAGTAATGGTTGCACCCTCGAGCGAGTACAGTCCGTTCTGTAACGAACGCAATTTCACCGTCACGCTCAAATCGAATAGGAATACGTAAAAATCTGTTTCTGAATTTCATTAGATTCTACAGTTTCCTATGCAGATCCGCGATTGATTTATTTATTTGTCGAGAGCCGATCAGATTCTGAGCGTACGTCGGGCACGTCGTTGCGAGAGGGAGTGTATCAGCTCGGTGCGTCGAATCGCGCCAATCCTTTCAACTCGCGAGCGTAATTCCACGCGTTCCAGCAACGCAGCGTGCGTTTCGCGCGCGTGTAACTACGTTCTCCGTTTACGAGTGGAAAAAAGTTGAAGAATACATATTTCGGTGTCACGGGGAAACGAACGTGCACGACCGGTCTTGGTATCGAGTATGAGCCGCGTGTCGTAACCGATTGCTAATTCTACTCCACAGTGGAGCTAGTAAATAATACGTGGTAACACAATGCCGTATTTTTCAATGAATTTCATTACCGATGTGGAACGTCCGGAATTCTTTGCTTCATGAATTAACGGACCTCTGAATTCTTCGCTAGAGTAAAATCTCTTATGTTGTAAGGACGAACGAAGTTTGGTAAATCGTTGTTTCCCATTGGTAAATAGTAAGTCTGTAGGAATTGTCACGCTATCATTTGCGAATTCTACTTTACAGTGAAACTGAATAATACGTGATAACGCTACGTTTTATTTTTCAATGAATTTCTATTTTATTATCTACGTAGGACATTTAGAATTGTTTCTATCATAAACGAGTGACCCCTCGAACTCTTACGTGTAATAAAATACCTTAATCCGTAACGACAAATGGTCTTGGATAAATCGTCTCGTTTCCCATTGGTAAATAGGAACAGGCCTGTAGAGAATGTTATACCACCGTTTTCCGTATCATTATGATGCCGTACACGTTTCACCGTACGCCTTGCACGCAACTGTTATGCCTTCTCCTTCGTTTTCAAACTGTTCTTTTCTCGCTGTTAGCCTGTTAGGCTTGGAGGCTTAAGAAACAAATGTTTCTTCTTTCGCGGCACATTTTCCTTTCTGCCCACACTTTCCTGTCTGTTAGACTTCGAAGCTAGAGAAACGAACTCTTCACCGAACATTCTAATTTCTCAAATTGTAACGGTGTTAAAATAAAAATATTCATTCAAAGGTTATAAACAAAAATGTGGAATAATCTATAGTAATCGCAACGGAACGAAAAGCAGTTAGTGATTCATTGTCAATGGCAGTGAGCCATTGAACGCGTTGGAAAGTCGACTGGACATCGTCGAGGGCTTTTGAAATGCGTGTCACCTTTTTGCGTGATCAAGAAAACGGTACTTACCCGACAACCAGACCTAATCTTCCTCCTCGGATTTTCTTTTTTCTCAACCCGTTTCAACGCGCATTACCGTGGAACTCGGCTGTGTCAGATTCAAATTGCACCGCGATTTCACGTTATTACGTCCACCATGAATTTCTCAATACCATTCCCATAAATAGCTGAAACGATTATACAGGACCTTGCGCAATTCTTACGTAAGATTCTTTACTCGTTTATACCAATTGTGGTTTTAACCGAGTCAGATAACTCGCGGCAATTACAAACGTATTTTCAGTTTCAACTCTTTCGCGCTGCTTAAAAAAGCAGCTCGTTTATTACCTTGGGAAACGCAAATCTACTGTTTCAATTAGGCTGGAGCGTTAATCACGGAGCAAAGAAAGTGTGACAAGCTGCAAAGGATTTAATGGTACTAACTCTTGTACACCTCTGAGTCTGAACGTCGAATTCAGGAATAAGGCGAAGCCTGTTCGCAGAAGGTTTCTCTTAGAAGAGACGTTGTCAATTAACCAGAAATCGGAACTTTCTAGTCCAACGCGGTGTACAAGGTGAATCGATAAGTACCACGTGCCATCAAAAACGTATTACGTGGAAATTTATAATGGGTGAAAAATGAGTTTGGAAATGGAAATGAGTTTATCCTTGAATTTTGACTTGAATCACGTCAGAATTAAAAGGCAGTATAAGAAATAATGATATGTAACCAGTGAATTTGAGGAATGTTCTTATTTTTGTATAATTTGAATATCTCTTATCGCGATTCCTGTTTCTGAAACCTTGAACGTGAGAGCCCCCCTACCGGAAGACAGGAAGTAAAAATCAGTTTTATCGTTCCCCTCGACGCACTATCAGAAACCAGTCGCAGACCCGTCAGTATCAGAAACGGTTCGCTCCAGTTTGCATGAAACGTAGTCGCCCATAGGAATTCAAATGAATTGTTCTAGCGGACGCGAAAAGCGAGAGGCCGTTCGGTAATTAACGGGAAGTAAGAACAATCGAGTAAATTTTCATAAAGCATCGGCTCGCGCCAAAGTCGCTGTCCGTGATCGCCGAGGTGAAACGAGCGTGCTTCCGCTCGCCCCTTTCGGAGAAGAAAGTGTTGCAAGAAACGGTTCCGCGGTGGAAGAGAAGCGCGCTTAGTAGTAAAATGACGAAGGGTTACTCGACGTTCAACAGGCCGAGTCGGTCCTGGGCGATCGGGAAAATAGCTACGAACATCTTCCTCGAGTGCTGCTCCATGCCTTGTTACCCGAGTAAAAACGAACCCGAGGAGGCTATCGAGAATATCTCGGCGAGCGATAACGAACGGATAGAGATGAAACGCGTGGCATCCGAACGGTCGTTAAAAAACGAGCCCGACGACGACAGCTCGCTGTTGGAATCAAAGGACTCACAGAGGAGCGTATCGACGATCAGCTCGATGGATTCCGATAAAACGTTCGCGTCGAGCATCGGTCTGGCAGGAATTAAACGAGTGATGAACGGCCTGCCCGGGCTTTCGAAAAAGAATTCCAGGAAGGGATCTGAAAGCGACGAGGATTCCCTCCCGGAAATGTCCAGGCAGAAGCTCGAAAAACTCGACGAGCTGAACGACATTTCCGATTTGTTTCCCAGATGCAGACTAAGGAGAAAGAGATCAGGCGACCCTGAAGACGCGACGAGTCAGTCCTGCTTCCATCAATTAATTATTATTGTTTAAACAAATATTTGGAGAATTTCTTATATACAAGTTAATGTATTAAATTTATTTCGACATCTTTTAAAGCAATAAGTTTCATTTAAGCAATAATTACTTTGCTACGTAACATTTATTTGATAAAACAAATGTTG
>SHCU01000014.1:193548-207227 GCA_004307685.1 Ceratina australensis
TGAAGCGATGAGAACGTAACGCGAGCCGCGTATATGGTCGACGTACGGAAGATTGAAACGACGTTTCTTGCCTTTTCGTTCCAGGGAGGGCAGAACCTGTTCCTTTACGTGACCGTCTCCGACGGTCAGCTCACGACAAAGACCGAGGCCTTCATCGCTATCAAGAACACTTCAAGCCCCAATGGGGGACACATCAGGTAGGTTGAGGACAAAATTGGCCGGTGTCCTATCCACTCGCCGAACATGATATAACAACTTCCACGCGGTTTACGATTATTATTCCTCGGATTTTTTCCGCCTGGTCATTGCTATTTCGAAACCGCTTTCTTTCCCGATGATTCCGCGAAGGAGTTTCAGGAAGGTGTTCGCGCTCGCGGTTAGACGAGAGCTCGATGTAACTCGTTTCTTTGTAATCCGACGTCTGTCTTCGTTTTACGACGCGCCACAATGTTGCCTCTTGCAGTCGCTTGAAATATTACCGGCTACACGGTTGGAATTTCAACGCAGCTTCAGAGTGAAATGATTAACAATGAAAATGCGATTTCTTCAAGCGGTTCCCGTGATACAGTAACTCCACCGATAACCGATAAATCCCACTGAATTACTAACTGCTAACTTAAATCTACAATCGCGTCGGGGCGCGATCACTGTTTAATCGAAGCTATCGTGAGCCCGCGGGACCTACACTCCGCGGCCTGTAGAAAGTTTCATCGATAAATCACGAGGAACGGTGCGCGACCTTTTCAAGGGGGGAATCTCAGTGGCCCGTTCCATTATTCATGCTCCAGTTCGTTGGCCAATACCTGTCTCCCTCGAAACTCAACGTTGATTTTTCCCCGACAGAAGCCCGTTTCCGGGTCAACACGGTAACGGCGGCCGATTGCGACCGCCGCTGTTGACCCTGCCCAACCTGAGCTACACCAGGCCCCATACATCGGTGAAGACGCCCGGCGTGCAAAAAACGACGAAGCTTCAGCCCGAGGACGCGAAACAGCCGGGCGAGGGTGACCCCGCGGCGTCTGGGAGCACCGGTGCCCCGTCCCAGCAGCCCGTCGAGGAGAACGAGGTCGAGGGGCCGCCGCTCAGCTCGAAAATCGCACCTGCCGAGGCACCGCCTTCTCAAGATATAGCGATCACCGTCGTACCCGTGGCGGCCGTCTGCGTTCTCCTGGTAGGTCTCGGGATGGGCGCCTGGTCCCTCAGAAACAGAATCTGCGGCAACAGGAAGGTCAAGGAAGACACGGTAAAATTCTTTGATCGAACGATAATAAAATAAATCACGTTTCAAATGAATGATCACTCGTTATTTTTATAGAAAGAACAAGCGTCGGTCAGTGTGTCGAACATATCGGACGACCCGTCGCTGGTTCTGAAGAGATGGAGAGGCCCGAAGGCGCATAGCAATCGTTACGAGCCGTGGGAAAAGGAGAGTCAGGCCGCTCAAAATAAGCAAGAGGATAAATGGGAATTTCCTAGACACCGGCTGAAGGTTCGTAATCACGATTCAATCGGTCATCGATGAGACATTGAACGTTGTACGTACGAATCAGGTTTTCAACATTCTCGGCGAGGGTTGCTTCGGGCAAGTGTGGAAGTGCGAGGCGTTGGACATCGATGGGAAATCCGGGGCGACCATCGTGGCCGTGAAGACGTTGAAGGAAAATGCGACCGAAAGAGAGCGGTTGGACCTGGCGCAGGAGTTGCGGGTCATGAAAAATTTGGACCCGCACCCGAACGTGGTCCGCTTGTTGGGTTGTTGTACCGAACGCGAGCCGATGTTCGTGATCCTGGAATATGTAAGCGGCGGTAAGCTGCAAAGCTTTCTCAGGGCTTCCCGGGAAGAGAGGAATCACGGGGGACCGGGACTCACGTCCAGGGATTTAACCGGGTTTGTTTATCAGGTACGAGAAACTGTTAATAATAGATATTGCAGTTTGCATATTATTCCACGTTAAAGTTGTATGGGACATAAGATCTGCGTTAACTGTTTGATGTGATGTAAATTTAAGGAATGTGATAAAACGTTGTGTCGAACATTTGAAGGGATAAATTTTTCGGAGAAATGATAGTTATAAACAAGTAAGGATCGTAGAATTATTCGTCACGTTTCTGGAAGTCACACGGTGCTTTTAATATGAATGTTTTTATATTCTAATACGTGGCTCTACATTTCTAAAATTTTAATAATTTGTACATGTGAAAACACATAGAACCTTAATAATATACTGTAGATTTCCACGCACCGAAAATTCAATTCTTTTATGAGAAACCATAATTTAAACGTAAAAACAGATTCAAATGCAAATAATTGAAGAGGCTTTTATTTTCACGTGTAACAGATCGCCAAAGGCATGGAGTACCTGGCTTCCAAAGGGATCATCCACAGGGATCTAGCGGCGAGGAACATATTGATCGACGAGAATCGCGCGTGCAAAGTAGCAGACTTTGGATTCGCCAGAGACGTGGCCGCTAATCAAATATATGAAAGGAAGTCCGAAGGCCGGCTGCCCATCAGATGGATGGCCCCGGAGAGCTTGTACGATAACATATTCTCCGTGAAATCGGACATATGGAGCTTCGGCGTATTGATATGGGAAATCGTCACCTTGGGGTCCACGCCGTATCCCGGGCTAGCAGCAGCCGAGGTACGAATATTTTTAGATCAATTCGATTTAATCGAATTTGCATGAGAATGGAAGTAATTGGAGTAGCCAATGATCAAAAAATCATTACTGTACTTTTAGTCTTGAAGTATACAGTTTTTAATGCTGTATAGAAAATATTGAATTGATACTTTTAATAGGTGATGAGGAGGATCAAGGAAGGTTACAGACTGGACAGGCCAGAGCATTGCAAGAGGGAGCTATACAATATAATGTATTATTGCTGGGACAAAGATCCAGCTTGTAGGCCTTCCTTCGGTGAACTAGTTAGTTTAACGGAGGGCCTGCTTCTGGACGAGACCGATTATATCGAGTTAGATAGGTTCCCGGACCATTCGTACTACAACGTGCTCAATCTCAGCGGAGAGAAATTGTAATATCTAAATTTAGGAGAAGTAGGAAGTCTTTAGAATTCGCTCGCGAATCACTCCATAATGCGATGTAATGAACATGAAATGAAATGCATTTCTATGTGCATGCAAACTGTCTAAATGTTAAAACATATGGATTTCTGACATATAATTGACTGTGGCTGATACCATACACGATTTACATTGCAAATTGCAGACAATATTTGAGTGACCGTCGCATAAAATTTTTGTATGCCGAACTGATTCGAATTCCATGAGCCATTAAACGTTCATTAATCTAATCGCAATGTGTAAATACGCGGTTACATTTATTCGTTAAATACGAGATTGAGACCCACCTCGCGTGCATTGTCAAATTGTATATATTAATTAAGCGACGGAGGTTCACGTTTCAAACGTCGAAGGAGTCGCGATTATAACGAGGAAGAACGAGGGTCGTGAACTAGTCAGAGTTCAAATCGAATTATTCCCGGAGAAATTTCTTAATTTAAAAACCCATAAAAATAGGTACCGTTATGATTATCATTAAATACACGCGTTAACAAACCATTCTCACGAAAGGCGAAACCTACGATTGTACATATGTATCAATTAAGATTTTATATAAGTTATTCTGTAACTAATTTTTATAAGAATAAATCAGACTTTCGTTAAACGTCAAACTTTTGAACGAACCTGTAAATGATATTGAACTGCGCATCAAGGACAGATAGGCAGGCAAGGCGAGGAGATGACGCATATATATATATACGTATATACCGGTTAGGAATGAGTAGGCTGTCACACGCGTGCTGCCTTCCGCGTTGCGCGCACGAGTGGTTAGTTAAGTTTTCGTACGCTTTAGTTATCATCCGCCGGGCGACGCAACGGCAATCAACGGAATCGGGTACGAATGAAACAAAACGTTATGGAGCAGACTAAGAACATACCGTATTCGGTGACTGGCGATAAGGAGGAAGATGAGGTTAGTTTTATAGATCAGGTTACCCTCAGAAGAGAGGTTAAGAAATCTGTCAAAGTGACAATCAATCGCGTGTTTTTTTTGCTTCTTCAAAAATCACCTATCTGCTCGTAGATACTGTTGCAACCGTTCACCTACATACTACAGATACCTGGAAAACAAATCAGGGCCAAACTGGCTCACGCTTTCAATTACTGGTTAAAAATACCGCAAAATAAACTACGCGCTGTCGGTGAAATTATACAAATACTACACACTTCCAGCCTCTTGTGAGTTCACGTTGTACAGACTCGATTCGATACCCGGGTATTTTTAATCTCGTACGCTTCACGTGACATTTGCAGAATCGATGATATCCAAGATAATTCGGTCCTGAGACGTGGGATTCCTGTAGCTCATAATATTTACGGTACTGCAAGCACGATCAATGCCGCGAACTACGTGTTGTTTATCGGCCTGGAAAAGATACTTGCCTTGAATCAACCACAGGTGAACGTTGTTCTTCGCATGAAACTCCTTTCTTATTACATTCAATATTCCCTTCCTGTCTAATGAATTTTGTGCTATTGACACCAAGGCTACGCAAGTGTACGTAGAACAGTTGTTAGAGCTGCACAGAGGTCAAGGCATGGAGATCTACTGGAGAGACAATTTTATTTGTCCATCGGAAACTGCCTATAAACAGATGACTATCAGAAGTAAGTTTCCTGCGATAATAGTTTTGTGGATTTAGATATGCCAGTGATACATGTTCCGATTGCTCTACAGAAACAGGTGGACTGTTCAATTTAGCTGTTAGGCTGATGCAACTGTTCTCCGACTGCAAGGAAGACTTCACGACTCTAGCTGGAATCTTAGGATTATATTTTCAAATCCGTGACGATTACTGTAATTTATGTCTGCAAGAGGTAAGTTCCGTGATTCGTTCGACTCGCAGCCATGTCACTTGAAATGTTTCCGCAGTACGCCGACAATAAAAGTTACTGCGAGGATCTAACTGAAGGGAAATTTAGCTTCCCCATTATACACGGTATAAAAAGCCAGCCTGAGGACAGGCAGATAATGAGTATCCTTTACTTCATCGTTCGAATCTCACTCGCTTCCTCACGAATTTTCGATATTGTTCTTTCCTAACTATTGTGGATACCTTAGATATTCTTAGGCAACGCACCAACGATATCAACGTGAAACGATACTGCGTGAATCTACTGGAAAAGTTCGGCTCGTTCGCTTACACGAGGAGCACGCTCGAAGAACTGGATAAACAAGCGAGGGACGAGGTCGCGCGGCTAGGTGGAAATCCATTGTTAGTTCAAGTACTCGATGACCTGATGAACTGGAAGCATCAGGATCAGAGCAGAAAAAATGCCGTTTAACTTTCCTTTATATTCCTCTTAATTTGTATGTATATACAGGGTACTGCACGGTATATAGAAATTGTTCTTCCCAAAGAGATCCGATAATCTATTCGGCTTGTTTCTATGTCTCATTATTTATTCCAACGTTTCGCAGAACTCAGGAAAACTCACTGAACCTCACAGAAAATGCATTTTTAACTGAAGATCCTCAGTATCTGAAACTGATAAGATTAACGTCTGATGTAACTTCGTTGTCGTTGTACATCGTTACTAATTTATAATATCGAGATTTTGAATTATTAATTAGTGTATGATAAAGCTTCGTTGCATGTACTAAGTATTCGAAAGATTTTTTAGTTGTTAGCTGTGAATTCCTCGTGCGATGAAATTATTCACGCTCGAATATTAGCTTTTTAGTATGTACATATCATTAGCATCCAGAATCTAGTACGTCTTTTGGGAATAACTAATAACTAACGCAGACCGTTAATCTAGTTGAATGGGAAACTTAATAAATTCAGAGGGGTTTTCAGTTGCTTTTATCGTATATATTTTATAACAAATAATCTTATCGATCTTGATCGTGTAACGTCGATAGAACAATTGTATCTTATTGAATCTGATGATTACAGATGTACCTGGGAAACTTAAACGAATAAACTTATAAACAGGTTTCTCTAGATGGCCTTCATTCCTATGATGCAATAGAAACCGAGCAGCTTCGTTTCGAAACGGCTACTAAATAAAAGAGTCGCGTTCGGCGATTTTGTGAAACTTTGATCGACTGCCATATGCGTACAATAATTTAATTAGTACATTGTACAATGTTATTACTTACTATTAGCGATTTTACTACATAAGTATTTGTACGTTGTGCGATCATACGCTGTACGAATTAATAATGTGACACGTCGTGTGTATTGCTACATTATTATATAAAAACCATTTGCAATGGATAAATGTACCTCGATCGAAACAAGAACAAAACATTTGTCGATATCTTTTTTACCTTTCACGACCACCCTATCCACATGCATAATTAGTCAACATTCTTTAATTTTAAAAAAATATAATCTATTCAATCTATAAAATTTGAATTGAAAATGAAGGTTTTACAAAACTGACATCAAGTGAAACAGCTCTTAATAAATAAATATGAATTACTTGTGCATTCGTTAGCAAAAATAAATGTTTATCACTCGGTCAACACCGAAAAGTTTACTACAAATAAGTACGTAAAACGTCACACGTTTATTCCCAAGAATTGCATAGCTATTTAAATACAAACACTTAGACTACCTTTTACAAGCTGTTTAACATCAGACCGCGGATTATCGATTTCCAACAAATTTCTTACTTAATACTTTATTTCACGTAAAGATCCGCGGTCTAGTTACAGTTTCTACACTTACATTTTCATGTAGAAATAAAATGCTTCCTCGCGGAATTTTCTTCATTAACCAGTTCGATAACATAATGTAAACATCGATGTTGGATTTTTGGGAAAACAGCATTCTTCCAGTCAACATCCGATTTACTTATCGAAAGGAACTCTAAACGATCTAATTGTAAGGCCGATTCGCAGAAACATCCCTTTTCGCTAATCTAACACCTACGCGACGATCCAAGTAGCATACATCGATTCGTAGAAAATTTCAGCTACACGAACACGATCTTCGAGAGTTCAACGCTTTCGCCGCGATCGATGATATTCACTCCTTATTCTATACGCTAATTCGTGAAACGAATCGTAATTAAAAGAAAAAAAGAAAACATCGGTAGAATCTATCGGTAACATTTAGAATTGCAGCGAACGCGTTGAACTCTCGAAGGGTACGACGATTAAACGAGCTTCGACATTTTCCAACTTCCGTCAAACAGTCCCAGCGAAACTTTTCTCCTCCCACGGATTCCCCTCCTTCTCGTCTTCCTTCCTCGGTGTGCATTACGTTTCCAGGAAGACGTGCCGCGTACGAGCAGGAAGCTCGAGTTTTGGCACCGAGACGAGAGACACCGGCGACGACGTTCTCCCCTTTCACCCCCGGCGTCAACGCGACTAAGATAACGTCGCTATCTGACATGTCCTTTGTTCCGGTTCACTGTCCTCGTCGGACTCGCTCGCCCACGAGGGCTGACGCTCGTGTCATATTTCCCCGTCGCTATCGGCGACCCGGCCAGTTGGTCCCGACACCCCGTCGTCCAGCACTTCCGTCACCTTTCGGTCAGAGAACCAAGCGAGCTCTTAGAAAACGCTCGGTCCTCTTCCGGGACGAATCGTTTTAGGTATTTTACGCGGAGAGGACGGGTCGAGCGGGACAAATGGACCGTCAGGAACTAGAATCGTGCGGTGAGAGGATCTAAGCTAAACGAGCTCCGGGGGCTAGAAAGAAGCGTGTTAACCCATTTGCTGCACAATTTTTCTGCTCGTCAACGCGAGCCACCGTTTTTTTATTATTCTCTCGCTATCAGAAATCGTTATACGAATTATCGTGATAATTAAGTGAAACGTTAATTGTTGTATGCAACGTTTTCAGTGCAATGCGAATGGGTTAACTGAAACGTGTACCGAGTCGGTAGATACTTTGATCGACGTGAGCTGTTAAGCTCTTTTCACGTTTCAAGGCTCGGCAAACGATTATGATGGACACTTGACTGATTTCAGGATTGAAATCCGTTCCATTTAACTGAACTACTGAAAGGAACAGCATCGAAGAAAGGAGGTCTCAGACAAGACGCTACGTCAACATGCTGGTAGCTCGATAGCGAATAATCAGGCCACAGCCGAAAACGAAATCGTGGAATTAACACTTTTTTCAAAGCTTGACAAGTATCGATAAAAGGTAAAAAAAATGCATGCTGTTAAATACTAACAGTTTCACGCGTGTGTTTGAACGACGAATTACTACGAATCATGCGGAACAACAAATTTGTAATCTACATTGAAATAAAAATTGCTTACTGTCAACGGTTTAAAATAACAAAGGCAAGGAAAATATTGAAAAATATTTTCAATATCTCGGCGTTCGCAGCGTCGAAAACTTTGGATCCGCAGGGTGAGAAGCGAATAAGTTTGCGGGATGAAACGAGGGGGAGAAGTAAATACGTATGCAAACAGAGCGGAGGAATGTTCGACTTATGACTGCGATGGATGCGACTTGCCTGTCGAGGGAGGTATCCGAACGAAATTCTTCCGAGTAACAAAATAGCATGTGCGCACGAGTAGTGAATGATGTAAAGTTAAGAGGAGATTCTTGTAAGGCTTTGTTATCAGGATATCGGTTCATGCTATTTTAAGTTGTAAAAGCTTTACGTGCCACATCATTCTTAATAGTACCATGTCATGCACCGGATTATTAATAATTGTGATAACCGATGACTGATCATTTTTTTTACTGAAATAGAATTTGATTAATATTCAATGGTTAAACGAGTGGAATTAGTGACCCGGGAATTGTCGAACGTCAGGGAACTAAACGTTTTCATAATTACTGATAGTACCATGTCATGCACCGATTGATTAATATTTGTTAGCACATTGTAAATAATGATTGACCATTTTTCTTATTCAAATCAACTATAATTGACAATCGATAATTATAAAAACGAGGAAAATTAATGACTACCAATTAATAATTCAGGAATTGTCTAACGTCAGGGATGCGAAGCTTTCCATAATTTTTGAGGGTACCGTCTTATCTTAAAACGTAAGTAAATTTATGCACTGCAATAATCTTTACGCATAACTTTTCAAAATCATAAAAAATTTAAGCACCGATTGCTTTTTATCACATCGTAAAGGAAGATTGATAATTTTTTTTTACTCAAATCGGATTTGGTTAATATTCGGTTATTTAAGAATCGAAACGACTAATTAAACGTATTTACTTTGATCGCTTACCAGAACTTCCTCGAAGCGGTCATAATTCTCCGGCCTGGTGTTGAGGAGACTTTCGCCGACCGAATCCGTCGCGCTACTCATGTGGCAGGATCCGCGGTTCTCCAGAGCGCTCGACGTAATATGCAGCAGGGATAGCACGGCCAACAGTCCGGCTGCGGATATAAAAACAGGGGAAATAACGAGACGGCATTTCTTTCATCTCTGCTCTTCCCGTTATTACTTAGCGCGAATCTCCGGCTCTCTAGCGTTCCCGTTCCAACAAGATGTTACAGCGTTAATAAGAACAGTTCGCAACTTCGTCTCTAGCTCGACGAATAAATTCTATTTACAAGTTGTCGCGGGAATTAATTAATTGGATTACTTCCAAAGGAAAATGGGACGATTCATTAAATATTTCCTGCGATTGAAATAGCAACTAAAATTATTGAAACGTCTTATGGAAAATAAGACAGATTTACGATTTAGACAGATTACGATTTTACGATCATTAGTAGATTTCGAAAATGAATTTTTCGATGTCGTTGCCTGAGACAATTAAGTGACCGTCGCTACGGGAAATTATTGAAACGTCTAGCGTGCCAAGTTACCAGCGACGTAGGACAACCAAAGACTGTGCGGTTTCCATGCCAAAATGCAGGATAGCGGTAGATAAAACAATGCCCTCCGCCAGCCCCTTGTTATCGCCAGCGCCGCCGACCAACAGCACGAACAAAGCGACTCGTCGTTTCTGAAACAAAATATCGCCGGTACACGTAAACGTGTATATATCCTCGGGAGAATTTTATCGGTACGTTTAAAGAGTGCGTCTTTTCAAATTAGATTTATAGATGCAATAAAGTTGCGTAGAGTAATAAAGCGTTGACGTACACGCCGGGTTTTATCGGTGTAATATAATTCACCCCTAGAGCACTTTCGCTAGAGCCTCCCGAGACATTCCGTATAATTCCTGGCCGCATTTAATTCGGCGCATGTTAAACCGTACACTTTTGTTTATCATTGTTATCTGGCCGCGCGTCGATACGGGATATCGGACCCTTCGAACAATTGTATTTGGAAAGTCATTAATTAATTGCAGGGCGTGCATATCAAATTGCGAAAATTATTCGCGGTACTTAGTTAAATTTATGATCCGGTTATCTCCGTCTGCCGGCTTTGTTTAGCGGAATTTAATGGGAATTACATACGTTCAAATTCGCGATGCATTATTTTCTACCGAAATAATGGGCCACGTAAAGTACGTAATATTATTGTGTTCGATACATCTTCCAGCCTCGTGTACGCGATGAATTTTAGCAACGTACATAATACGATTTCCGCGATCCGTCAATGAAATAATTTATCCCGGCGTTTAATATTTATCCGTAAATTAATGGAGAAACGGGAATATAATTATGGTAATGACCGCTCGGTGACATCGCGACGGATTCTTGCTCGCTTACATTCACGAGTAATTGAATTCATTCATAATTTCAGTAGTTTCATACGGATTTATTAAAATGTAAAATGGTAAATGTAGCCTTTAGATTTTCTTAATCCGACAAATGTATTAGGTGTACAAATAAGTTTCCGCGGTTTGTCAAAAGATAGCCCCACCAGAAGGTTATGGAGAAATTGTCAGATGTAAAACGTAATATCCCAAGTTTCGTCATCCGGCAACACCATAACTTTAAAGTACTAGTGATTCCGTATCAGCATCACGTAATTTTTTTCGTGCAAAAATGTCAAGTTTTGTGCAGAATAAGCATCATTTGCGGGAACTTTTGATTTACTTCTTTAATTTGAAAATGTTGCAGAATGTTGCCAGAAAGATGGGGAAAAGTAGTGGCAAATGATGGAAAATACTTTGAATAAAACGTAATGTACTGTTCCTTCACAATAAATTCCTAATTTTTTATAAAAAACCGCGGAAACTTATTTGTACACCTAATATCATATCGTAAAAGCTATCTTTAATCATTCAAGTATGGAAATGTTCGTTCGGCTGTTTACACTCGGAATAATTTATAATTGCACATTGAACGCAACGAATAAAATCCACAATTTAATTATTGCATCGAGGCTTCCGGTGACAAATTCTCTTTCACATGATATAATTACATCACACGTGACATTTATAATTTCAGCGGATTCAATGCGTAAAGTTCATGATTCTGTTATGACACGTGAAACCTTCATCCCGCATAGGTTTTCGGGTAAAACTGTTTCCGTCACACGGGACGAGGACGTTACATAATAGAAATTATAATTTCAGGTTCAATGCGGAAAATTAACAGTTCAATTATAACTGTCAGAATTTTTGCAGTCTCATGGACAGGCTCGCGCCAACAATTTTTCTGTCACATGAAATAAATTATCCATAGAAATAATAGTTTCAAAGTTAGTATAAATAATCTGCGTTTTAATTACGACAGTCGTTTGGAACGTTACGAGCAGGCTTAGAGTAACAGTTATTCCGTCACATGGAATAAGTAGGTCATACATAATTGTCAGATTTAACACCGAACATCTACAGTTCGATTGGTATTAAAAACGTTTGTGGCATCGTAGACAGGCTTAGGGTAAGAATTTTTCTGTCACATGGAATAAAGCATCTCTTATCGTCGAGTGTAATAAGAAACTGAATCGAAGGGTTCGCCGTTGACATCGGTGACGGGCATGAAGTCTGGAAACGAGTGGCGTCGAAAGTTCGTCCCAGTAAAATCTGCCTCTCCCATCGGAATTCGCGTTGTATTCTCTTTGGCCCTGATCTCTCCCTTTAACGATCGAGACGACGTTTTCCATCGAGTCCTCGCATATTTTCCTACGAGAGCAAACTCGCGAATCAGCAAAATTGGGACGAACTTCGGTCTCGGTAATTACCAGCCAGCTATTCAATCCGCCGTGACTTTTATTTTTTTGTCAGACTGTCCTCGGATTCCAGATAGTTTGCTCGGTTCCGATAACATTTTTTACGCTTAACGGTATCCCGACATTAGAAAATCAATGAATTGTTTACGAGGCGTGGCTACATGTATACGTTGAATCATGTATGAATACTTAAAATACATATTCCGCATTTGTTTATCATTTTATTTAAAACATTTCGCGAACTTCCCGATCTTATCATTCTTATCGGGGAACGCTTCCCTCTATCCCTAACAACAACAAACTCTGGTATTTCTGGTTGCATTAAGAATAATAAAAAGGATATGGTGACGTTTTATTAAATATTCATACCTGACGCAGATTTGCACGAACAGGGTGATGGCCCAGGTGATCTCCAAGAAGAATATCAAACCAGAGGCTGCTCTGAAATAGAATCACGAGAAATTTCCATTTAAATATACATCCAGACGTGGGATTCGAACTATTGGCAAAATTACCATCTGACACGTATCAACTATTTTTAATTATAATTTAAAATACCGAACCTGTATCGATTTCATGCGCATCTTTTGACTTATCTCACTTTTTTTCCCCGAATATGATTACGATTAATAACGCGATGAGTTCGCAAAAAAAAAACATGTTCATCACCAATTTACAGAAGCTATTTTTTTCTTGACGAACATTCGTCTGATTTCGAAATGAACGCAGCCGGTTTAATTAACGCGGCACGAATTTATCTTCGAGCCGTGCCCGATTGGAAAAAATTTCACCGGGGACTACCGAAACGGCTCCGATTCAGTTTTCTCCGCGACGAAAATACGTGAGCATGAACGGTTACAACGTGGAATCGTTTAATCTTCCGGAGCGTGAAAAATCGGCGTTCGACGTGATATTTTCCACGCTAATTCCGCTTTATCGCCGTCGCTAACCCGTCGTCCCATGGAACGCCGGTTATTTTATCGGAATAAGAACGCCGCGTGGAATTATTCCCAGTCCCGCGAGCTTCCTCTGTGAGCGATATAAAACCACGTCGTCGCGGATTCAACGACGAATTTAAGAGCCGATTCCGAATTGTTATAAAATGCGAAGGAAATCTATTCCAACCGTACTTACAATCAAATATTATATTTCGTCTTTAAGAAAATAATAAATAATTTTGATAACATAATAATTTTGTCGTGAATTATTTCGCGTACAAAACATCGCACAATGGCCGGACGAATTTGATGACCAGATGACCAAATGACCGCATCAAGTCAGTGGTCACCCGCATTAAAATCACCTCAAAAATATCGATATCGGAACAAGAGATATGAAAATTCGAAATGGTAGCATTTACAATGATAATACATAAGCACTACTTTTATTTTCATTTTCGACGGTAAGACGTAAAACGATTTATAAAGGAATGCATTTTTATTAATCAAAAGCAAACAACTATAGTAGGAATATGTATGAATGTATTGTAAAAATAGTTAATTCTGATTAATAAACGAATAAAAACGAATCTTCGTATTTTTATTTCTCGACCCTTGACCAGATGACCAAATGACCAATCCT
>SHCU01000014.1:252802-273450 GCA_004307685.1 Ceratina australensis
ATTGTGACAAAAAAAGAAACAGGTAGCGTGCACTTCAAACGCAACGAATACGCGAACGAAGATACAGCGCGCGGCTTCTGGATTCGAGCGAATGCATAATTTATCGTACGTTAAACGAGGCTGTAACATGCCCGAACTGTAATCAAGCTTAAACGGACGGGATTCTCTCACTATCTCTTCTCTCTCCCTCTTATAATGGATATCCTTGTAGAATTATCTCACGTAACCGACGCAAATTCGGTGGTTAATTAAACCGTGCCATCGAATTCATCGTGACGTTAAAGAAAATCGCAACACCCACGGTCAGAGGGTTTTCTCTACCGACATATTTACAGTAAACAAAAACCGGAATTGAATTTTATTCCCGGAAAATTGTTCGCGTACACGAAGGAGTGGCTTTCGGTCGGTAAAAGAAACGAAAAATGGCACTGTGATGTAATTGAACATTTCTCTGTGAAAAGTGAACAAAATCCTTATGTTTTAAGTATGAATGGCAACCGCCTGGTGCGGCGCGAAGGAGCTCAAGGTGGCTGTTTGTGTCTCAGTGGTTTCTACGGTACGCGACTGGAATTTTCAAAACGTAATGCGGTACGTGTGTATCATAATTTAAAAAACAGAGTCACCGAGTAAGGCATTTCTAACCCCGCGAAAGTAAATACTTAACACGTACTACGCGAGACGTGCAATAACAGTTTGTTTCGACCTCGTCTACGTAACGTAACGTCTAATAAAACTCCACTCTATTATTTCAATATTACAATCCGATTGATATCGGTGAAACGTGACAACGTTCGAGTATAATTTTTGCACGGTTAAACCGCGCAATGAATTGGAAACATGGTAACACGAACTATAATCAGTTGGCACAGGACTAATGGACTTAATTGCACGTAACTACCATTCCATTTACTCGCCATTAGCCGTCGTCAATCCAGGCTACCGAAATCGGGATTGCCACGGGTGTAATTAATACAATTGGCTGATTCAGCGTTTCGCCGACGATAGATCGCGAGGAAAAAATAACATGCTCAAACGGTGAGCCTCTATCGTCAACTATTTATCGTTCCGCAGCTATGAATTAAAGAGAGGCTGTGCAGAATGCAGGCTTCCTCCCGAGATTTCGCTTAGTCCGCTGGCATTCCCTTTGACAATGCCACCCCGAAAAACCGTGTACTCGCTTAAAGTAAGGCCGTGAACACGCCTGCGGCGCATTTATCACAATCTATTCCTAAAAGCAATTCCTTCGAGCTAGAATTAAATTAACAATCATTTTCTAACAACGATTAGAGATGGTTATGCTTTTTCTCTTTTTGCCGTAAAACCAATTTACCTAGTTGCTGCAGGTTAATCACTGTAAGTAGTATGATCAATAATACGTCAGACAGGAGCGACGTTACCAATAAACTGCAGCTGAGACATAGAAATTTTGAAAACATGCATCGCATTCCTCTCGAGCTTGTTCCTCGCGAAAGGTTCCTAACTGCCTTGATACAAAACTCCCTGCGACAGCTGATTACCCTCTGGTTGAAAAGTTTTTAACATACCCATTACGGTATCGATACGTTTCCATCCAATTAACAACAGATCCATCTGGCCGTTAGTTTTTAATGAGGCCTACGCAAACGGATCGGGAATAATAACAAAGAAAAAGAAGGATGGAAAAAGGAAAAGTCAACAGGATTGCACGTTCAGGTGACACGGGTGGAAAAACGAAATTCCACCGATGAAACTCGGCGAGCAAACAATGCTCAAACTAGATTCGTTCGAGACGCGTACGGGAAAACGCGATACTACCTTTTGTTCTTCCAATTCATTCGTTTTATTTGTAGTTCCTTTTTTCTTTATTCCCGACGATTCGGGGACCGATAACAATATATCTGTGTGACCCGGTGTCGAAACCGGCCGTGTCATATTTCTACAGCTTAATTTGTTAACAATTGTAAGTTAGATGTTAACAATGTCACGCCACAATTTCTGCTTATTTTTCTCTAATTCTACATGCGTTAAAAATATCGTAGAATTATAGAAAAATAAGTCATAAAAAAGTAATAGAAATAGATAGACAAATAAGTCATAAATAAGTCATAGAAAAATAAGTAATAAAATTAATGTGGTAACATAGATAAAAACTGAGTCTTTAAGATATTTTAAAAAAATTGATATAACTCTTTCGACTCAGGGATATATAAAAATTCCGATCACTAGCGATATCACGCGGTGTAGCATCGATTTGGAAATAAAAAGAGGAGAATTTAGCAACGGTGCTATTTGCCGATCGACCGTATCATCGAGACAACGGCGATAAAAATATTTTCCACAAAAACGCGAGGCTAATCCGTGCTATTTTTCTCTGTCCGTTTCGGATCGAACGATACACGATGAAAATGTCCGACACTCGCGCTAATCTCGACTGAGCTTAAATGCTTATTATCGTATACATAAATTAACTGATCGGTATCATCAAAATACTCAAAACAAACAATCGCGATATATCAAAGTCATTATATCAAAGTATATCGATACATCGTATATCAAAATATCAAAGTTTATAACAATTTTTAGATGAGTTGTCGCATCGACTATTGTAAAAACCGTGTGAACTGTTATATTAAATATTCTATTATAACTATGGGTGACGGGTTAAAGTTCAACAAAGACAAGAGTAAACACCGTGGGAGAACAAAATTTCGCGTATCACTAAGCGGATATTCTTCACCCCTTTCCATCTTTCCGCAGTCTCGTCGAGATAGACCCGACTCTATCGTACGAGCCTCTTTAGTCGCACTAAATATTAATAGTCGAGAATTGCTTCGAGCTCGTTCGCGCTAAGTCAGCGTGCTCGGTTAACCACATGCATTGCTGACTACTTTCTTTTACTTATCACGGATTTATACCTCCGGAATCTACTGTGCTCTGTCACAGAGCCATCTCGATTGTAAAGTGAAACTTTTAACGCTAGAAGTACCCGTAAAATTGGCGGGTTTTTAATAGAAAGAAAACAATGCAAATAAGGAAATTCATTTCATCAAAAGAATATTCTATTGATACAAAACGGTATTAAAGATTTATAATAAGAATTATAGTACTCACTAATTGCAGTACAGACCCCCAGGAATCTTGTCAAAGTAGACAGATGACTGCCGGTGTTTCGAACGTACGTGGACATGCCGGCAGGACTGGAAACCGCGTTAAAATCCTTCATGTGTGTCACCATCCGGCCGGAAGATTCGCGGAACGGTTTGATAACAACACGCGCGGTCAAACGCGATCGCGATACGCTTCGCACGATTTGTTTATAGTAACTGATCAACGATACGCACAGGGGCACGTGTAAACACCCGCTCGCGACGGCCACGCGCAACTGAAGGTCGCTATCAACGATGGGCACGGGCACTCGTGAGATTTTTGACGCATGCGAAGTTACCCGTAGCATAACTGGCTCGTCGCGTATACACTTGTTTCAAAGAATATACAAATACCATTAAACCCTGTATCAGTTACTGTATTTCGACCGGAAAGTAAAGTCCAGGAACATCGAAAGAATTTCTCACTGATACCGAATGATGAATAACAATGACCGGAGGGTAGCACGAGCCGCGAACTGGGAACTTCGGTTAACAGAGAGAGACAGAAAGGTTTCTGTTCATCTCGAAGTATTCGAATCCTAGCGGCGCGGCAACTAACGTTTCCACGCGGCACGAAACGAACGACTCTTGTGACGACTGATATATTATTTCTTATCGCGAAGTTACCAAAATTAAGTTTAGTTAAATTTTCCTTGCACTGCACAGATAAAGAAACGAAGTACATCCCAGGACGCGAATGCCCAATACCTGACGCGGTCACGTGACTCCTACTCTAGAAGCATGAAGTCACGTGATGCGGTCACGTGACTCTCACTCTATTGGTGATGGCCGCGCGGAAAATTCAAAATCGACGAATCATGTGATCATTATTTATGGAAATGAAATGAAACTCGATAATAAAAGTAAGTAAAAGGATAAATTAGAATAGCATTTAAACATGATCCATTGTCATATATTTACAACAAATACGTCCAACACAGATACGTGTGCATTACAAAAATATATCCACCTGCAGACTTAAGCTCGTGCATTATTCAACACAGATACGTCGAGAGAGGTAGACACAGTTACAACATTATTATGTATTCATCTATATAACAACGGGAGTATTTAAAATATACATTCTTAGATAATATAAGAACAGCCGCTCATACTTCAAACACAGGATTCGTTTACAGTGCGATGCGCTTCTTAAAATTACGGTTATAATACTGTAATATACACTGCGTGATGTCTTACTAATTATTTAACAGTAACAATGTATTTTGTACATTATATAAAATGTTCTTCTTTACATCGTACGGATTATAAATATTATCTGAACTTTGAAATCATCACCTTTGGTAAACCGTTCGATAATATATCACAAACTGAATTTACAGTTTAACGGGGAAAATAAAATTCTCCCACTTGGTAATCGTGTAAAACAACAAAATAATATTATAGAATTGAGAAGATCAATTTCTCCAGCAAATTCTTTACGATATGATCTTCGATTGACTCCTTTTTCTCTTGCTACTTCCAGTTAGAGTTACGTTGAATTTAGGAGATTGTCCGGGAGTTATTTGTCTCCCTCGAATTTCTAGGCCCTCATTATTGCTACTGTGATTTATTTGTGCAGAGGCAGGCAGAATAGACCGAGGAATGGGACTCAACGGTTTTCTGTTACGAGACAAGGCTACTGAGGACGACGTTACAGATCTAAAACGATTGAAAGAATGGCATAAAAATGTTAGTCGATACATAATATAAAGCTGAACTGGTTTCTACACACCTATTCTTGCTACTCGGAAGCCGCGAAGTATCTAGCGGAGCAAGCTTAATATTTTTCGGCCACACAGCAGGAGAGACAGGGGCATGCCAAGCAGATTGGTAATTCGTTTTTGCCGAATTCTTTGCTGAATTTTTTAAGTAACTAATGTTTCTACTTGAGCCTAATAGAAAATGATATTAAAGCTAAAAATGTTTCAACGTTTCATATGTGACAGACGATATCAAAAGGTGACATGCCTTGAAATGCAGAAATTTCCGAAGATTGTGTCATAAACTTTATCGGCGTCGTTCGTACTGTAGAAAAGCTCTCCCTGGTTGATAGAACATAAGGCACAGGACTGACTACAATCTTTTCATTGAAAACAGTTCCAAGCTTATTTCTACTTGTATGCGGTCGGAAAAGTTTATCTTGCAGTACAGATTCATCCTTATCGTTCTTCATTCTGTAATTATATACAACATAATTTTTGTTTCCCTTTACAAGTAATCACGCGATATATATTTCTTACATACTTGTGAATATCAGGAGCATGAACCTGAATAGATTCCCTTCTGGCTGCTAAATTAAGATCCTCTAATGCTTTATTATTACTATTCGAAAACCNACAAGTAATCACGCGATATATATTTCTTCCATACTTGTGAATATCAGGAGCATGAACCTGGATAGATTCCCTTCTGGCTGCTAAATTAAGATCCTCTAATGCTTTATTATTACTATTCGAAAACCTATTTTCCAAAGGAATCGTTTCTTCGAACCAACTCATCTTTGTACTTTTCGCAGAATTTTTATTACTATGAATCGGTGCAGCCCTTATTTGTAAAGCGCTATTGAAATCATTGTTCAATGAATCGATATCACTTACTCTATTTGGAAATAGTTCAGATATCACATGTTCATAAAGCATATTGATTATTTCATCTTGCGGAGATTTTTGTAGCTTTTGCTTAGATGAATTTTTTCTCTCCTATCAAGAAATTATACGACCAAACAATTATGGGAGATCAATGTGAAGATAGCATGTAAAATAATCTTTACCTTTGACGAAGTATGGGGTTCTGAAAATGCATCCTCATTATGAGAACTAAAACTATTTCTCATCTGACTATGATTAACATTGATCGCCTGATCGCTCACAGATGAATTCAATGGACTTTTCCCAATTACTCTTAAATGGGGTATCTGTGTTCTCCATTGTACGCATTCGTCCAAAACAGCTGTTTGCGTCACTTGTTCTCCATCCTCGTACAGTGTATTTTCAACCGCTTCCCACTGCTGCATAACTTTTCTGGTAGCAGCATTCTCGATCTCCGACGGAGAAAATACGTCCGTTGCGATGCTACTCTTGTCCCAGGTTGGAACATTGTCATCCACAGTCTTCCAAGTTTTCCTCTTGTGTAAGCTTGGCAGTTGAAAATAATCGCTCGACTCATTTTGCTCCTCTTGGTAATCTCTTGATCTCGACGGGTTCTCAGGAGTTCTTATACTCTGCGCTAATCTGTATCAAAGTGCAAATTTAATTACATTCGCGTATCGATCAGCGCGCAAGGACGAGTGAAACCGCTGGAGAAGACGTACGTGTTGCGTTTGAGTTTCCTTTTATGCATTTCATGCTTCTTGACGCATATCTTTAATTAATCGAATTCGATCATTTGTTTAAGCAACTATTACGGCGCACTAATTACGCGACAACCGTACAAGAATGGCAATAATTTTATTGATTATTTCGTTAAAAGAATGGAAGGTTTCAAACCTTTAATTTGAATCATTCTACCGCCATCGTGTCATAAATGATTTATTAATTTTCCCGTGTGCCATTCAAAATATACACGACTTTACCATCAGATAACTCCTGATCGACTAAAATTTATGATTTAACGTCGCACAGACTAATTTGCATCCTACTCAATTTCAGACCTCTGAGTACACTCCGTCACAAAATTTCTAACTAACGCTAACTTCTCGCCGCTGCAGAGGAAGTATTTTTCAAATCATATCTACAGTTCCCATACATACAAATTGTGAATTACACGCGTAATCTTAAATATTCTAAATTAATTATTTAATTCCGTACGCGCTTCCGAAACAATTGTTCAAGTTCTGAAGATTTCGTGACGTGGGAAAACTGTTCGATGAGTACTCGCTCTTAGTTACCTAGATGCTTCGTGATCACGCTTCTCCACGACCGGTGCCACCATCTTGTTTGTTTCATCAATAAAGAGAGTTTAAGACTTAAACGGCGATTAAACAATTTTTAAAGTGCTTTTTGTTTGTACCTCTTCTTGCAGAGTAAACTATTTAGTCAAGTCCGTGAACATGTCCCACGGCGGTAGAAATGAGTGTAGAATTTACGTGGGGAATTTGCCGCCCGATATAAGAACGAAAGACATCCAAGACCTTTTCTACAAGTTCGGTAAAGTTGTTTTTGTTGATTTGAAAAATCGCAGAGGACCACCGTTTGCTTTCGTCGAATTCGACGACCCGAGGTAAGTTCGAATCAATAAAGGACGATTAAAAATCGAATCGTAACAAATTTCAATCAAATTCTAATGCATATCTGTATATCTGTTTTATTTAAATGTAAAAACTGTCTGTAGTTCACGTGTCTTTATTATCAGACGTTAAAGTGACTCACAATTTGCAACGTGCGATAACTAATTTTAGGATCTATAAGTTATGTAAAAATTACACAAGAATTTCAACTATAACCATTTCTGATTATAGAGACGCCGAGGATGCAGTATATGCAAGGGATGGATATGATTATGATGGTTATAGACTGCGCGTTGAGTTTCCTAGAGGCGGTGGTCCTAGCAACAATTTCCGCGGTGGTCGTGGTGCGGGCGACAGTGGAAGAGGTGGTAGAGGTGAAATGAGTAATTCTAGGGGACGTGGTCCACCTGCTAGAAGATCTCAACATAGAGTTCTTGTCACTGGCTTGCCTCCATCTGGCAGTTGGCAAGATCTGAAAGATCATATGCGCGAAGCTGGCGACGTATGCTTCGCCGATGTGTATAAAGATGGTACAGGAGTCGTTGAATTCCTACGATACGAAGATATGAAGTATGCCGTGAAGAAGTTAGATGACTCAAGATTTAGGTCTCATGAGGTTTGCTATAAATTAATATAATTCGTTTATGACAATTTCTCAAACCGTACACTTATGGTCTGTGAATTATTTACAGGGCGAAGTAGCCTATATTCGGGTTAAAGAAGACCATAACAGTGGTGACAGGGGACGCAGCGAAGACAGGGAGAAGGGACGGAGTCATTCTCGAAGCTATAGTCCACGACGTCGTGGATCGCCCACCTATTCACCATTACGACGTAATTACTCGCGATCAAGATCTCGTTCCAGATCTCCTTCATACGACTAGTGTGTACGTACATGTTTCACATGGTAATATAAGTAAAAGGCTTATCGATATTTGCTTTACCATGTTTCATTATTACTGATTTTGACTTTCACTTATAGACACTTTCCAATCCAAAAAACTGAATGAATTTTTCAAATTATTTACATGTTGCTTGAATTTAATAACTGTATTGTATCTAATGTACAGTTAGAGCACGGTTCGTTTTTATACAATTCAATCTTAAACATTTGCGAATCAAATATTATGCCGATAGTGTGACTTACTTCTATTTGAAAACTTTACTTCTTCAATTAGCTTGTGATAGTAGTTGAATTTATAAACAGTGAACACTGGCATTGAATTTTATCTCTTTTTTTTTTCTTGACCATAAAGAATCGTGCTCACGTTAACTGGCTATTATTGTTGAAGATATGATGATTAGAGTTATATTTTATGTTTAGAAATACATTCCTTGACATTTTCCAATTCGTTTTGACACTACAACTATTAAAGTGTGTAACAATTTTGAAGTATTAGAGACTATCTAAAAATTGAGTGACTAATATTACTCAAATGATTTAATTACACATTCACATTAATAATGATTATCGTATAGCTGCCGATGTTATCTGTGGGAATGATTGAAGCGCAATCGTTAAAACAGACACAACGGCAGCTATATCGCAACACTTCAATCATTGGAAATACAATTTTTCTCGTTTCACATTTATTTACTCACGTTTGCAGTGACGAGAACAGCACATTTTACATTCTTTCACCTTCTAATATTGCGTGCTTATCGCGTCTGAAGGCTCACATTTTTTATTAGTAACGATTAGAAATTTCCAATTATAGGGATAATCAATATTATTTTCTTTTTACACTACGTATTTATTACTCTAAACAGTTTTGTATATTTGAATTGTAAAATAGTGATTTAACAAATTTTTTTCCTGTGCGAGTTAGAAATGGCTCCTTAAAATAACGTATTTATATACAAGTACGAATAACAGATACGTCAAAGTTGTTTACACGGTTTATTCTCGTCTAAGTTATCACACAAATTTAAGTACTCTCGTTTGAGCTGTATAGTGATGACAATACAAATACTATATGTGCTGAGAAACTACACTTGATACATAGATAATGTAATACATCGATACCCGTCAACGGGATATATTTGATAACCGTAGGTGGAGGATTTATTCTTTACTAATAGATTAACGTTCATACGATTTTCCATACGACATGCTTTGAAAAGAGTTAAGTACTGATAATAATTGTCATCTATCTTGCATTGATATCGATTGCTCGATATAACAACAGCTTTTTTCACATTCGACTGTCCTTTAACGATGATTATCGGGCCATTTAGTTTGGTAGGATATTATCGTGTGCTATGTATCACTTCAAAATGAAAGAAAAAAAGAAAAAAAGATCCTACTCTTATTGAAATTATTATTAAGGATATAATAACATGCCTGTTCATAACCATTTGAATATTTCTATCAGGTATTCAAGCAAAGCTTAAGTTACAAATAAATTATCTCGAGGGATGTACTGTCACAGAAGGAGGAGATTAAGAATGACACTGTGCCGTACATTCCTCATATTTTTTCTGTTTAAAATGAATTAGAAGGAGTATCCTTCAGAATATTCTTGTGTATTGCAAATTGATCCTGTGATAATTCTCTCGTTTATATTTACTCAAATGTATTCAATAGAAATGGTTCTAAATTTAAATTAAGCAGATACAAAATGTTTCTTCTCTGTAGTATTTGCTCAATTTATAAAACGTAATATTTGAACTGAAACTAAATCACAAGGATTACATTTGCAGTGATAAATTGTATATATATATAAAAACATTAATGCATATACTGTATAAGGGACTAATGTATTTTTTCTTCTTTTGTATATTGGATTGGATTGTAACACAATGAATGAAAAACTGAAATCGACACGATCTTGCTTCTTGGATGGATATAATACACAATTCGCTTGACGGTGGGATGAGATGGAATGCGTTTTGGATGGATTTATGTATGGAGCATATATTGTAAAAAATGGATTAAGAGGCATTAAGGATACTTTCAAGAGGAAATTCAGGATCAGGAATTCAGGAAAGGAATTGGATGAAAAAAAACACAATCCGTTTCATTCAAGGATTCTCAATTAGCTGGATTTTCATCAGAAAGCGTTGGCACATCCATTACAAGGATTAAAATATTTTCTCGAATTTGAATCGTTAAACGAACATAAAAAAGATAGCAGTGCTTTTCCGTTGACCAAGAGGGCTAAAAAGAAAGTAGGAAACGACCTCGATGCATCACGTGTTCGTAGACATATTTTTTAATCCAGTGGTACGATTTACGCGATTCGATAAAAGAAAGTGATTCACGCGATTTGTTTTTATTTTCTTTTCCAATGATTTAAAAAGAACAAACTGGTAATGGAATGTCAACAAATTACACATGAAAGTACTCGTAGTTTCGTATATCAGATATTCGTAAGCCCGAGAATTAATTTTATCGTTATATGAAAATGATAACGTTGATTCTCGCTGTCAAAAGAAGGGATACTCCATTCATCGGAACGGTCATACGTCTCATCCGTCGGCGCCGAGTAATCGCGGAATAAAAAGTATAAACGAAACGGAAAGGATACCTGAAACCTGGAAGATATCAGCTCGTTGAAAAAAAAACTCCTCGTCGTTTCTCGTTCGACTCGCGCCATATGAGCAGTAGGATAGGCGAATACTTAGCGTTCCTCAGGATCATGGAAAAACGAACAAGTGGCCTTCCGACGGAGAACTATCGCGTCATAAAAAAAATAGTGTGCTTCCGATTTCCTATTCGAAAGATCATCGGGTCGCTCTCCTCTCGGTCGTCTCAATCTTCGATCCGTGTGCATATATCGAAACGTGTGCCGTAACGTTGAACTCCATTCTCCCGGGACTCTAACGCGCGCAAGAGGATATACGTTCGGGGTAAATAAGACGAATCCTTCGTCTCGTCACGAGGACCCGACTCTCCCTAGTTGTAGAGGATCTCCCGGAATGAAATAAATAAAACGGAAGGATTCGGCGGCGGATGCGTGTCGGATTAGGATGCTGACAGGAATAAAAATTAGCGTTCATGACGGATGGTTTGGATAACGGATAAGAATTGGCTGGAAGGATTCTGTAAATGAGCGGATCACTTGGATCTTGGATCGCCGCGCCGTGTTCATCACGTGTGGACGGATTTGGATTTTTATAAAAGAGAGCAGAGCTCGTCGCTGCTGTGCTCGTTCATGCATCAAAATAGGTTTCATGGATATATCGTCTAGGTCGGATACGGAATTTGGATCAATACAGGAGTAAAGTAAAAATAGTCGGATATCATTTTGTCGGATAACACGGATGAGATAATCGAAAAACGGATGATGCGGTATTCACACTCGCTGTAAGGTATTTGTTCAAGTTTTAATATGATTCTGACCGTACCTTCGATATACACATTTTTGCATGCTTTGCTCTGAACAAGTCAACTGAAAAGGATCCACCTTTTCATTTTTTTTTCTTTTCTCTCTCACCTGTCCATCTTTTTTACGAGACTAACTTTAAACGAGTAACAGATAGAATTATGCGTCTGTTCGACGAGTTTAGTGTGGGTTTACATTAATTCTCTATCAGCCTTACGTTCACCTCACTTACAAGTACACATAGTTTTTTTTTTCCAAAACGAAGTCACAAGTTCTCTGGCAGAGTGATAGCCTTTTTCCTAATGGTTGTATTAACCCTTCCTCAAGCAGTAGTTACCCGACCATCCCTTTTAACTAGAGACCTTCGCATCGCGTTTTTCGATCCTCGACGATGAAAGGAATTTTATTGAATTCCTGGATCGTTGCAGGAAGGAATAATAAAAACACGTTTGATTGTTTTATCACTCATATATTCTTGGATACAATCCTGAATTCCTCTCCTCGACTAATACCCATTGTTTAAAGAACTGGTATCTTTATTACGTTGACATAACTAATATCGTACGATTGTACATTTTTCATGTATTCAAGAGTTCAACAAGGAAGTACAGTGTGTAAATGTGGATTCATCTTCTCTCGCGAATCTTTCATTTATTTTTTCTTTCGTAATAAGCTCCTTTGAGTAATTGGGCGGTAAATAGATTTTTTTTATTAAGAATATTTATGAGCTTCTTGTTGAAATGTAATGAAACGTCGACTCGATGAAGACTCGTTGTCACGGAGTTAACGAGGGTCAGAATTTAGGTGAGTAGAAGGAAATCTGTAATGCTATTAATCTGTTATCAGCTCTGCTCGGATGATCAAAAGAAGACTCCCAATGCTCTAAAATTGGTGTACCTTTCTTTCTTGTGAGATCAGTTCTAGTATTATTATAGTTATCTCGATATTTGCTATGAACGATTTATTTAAGAAACTTACTGTCATATACTGTGTCACGCGTCGAACGAATAAAATATATTGCTTTCTTTGGAGGCTCTTTGTAACGCTACTTTTACCAATAAAACTTAAGGTATGAAGGAGGAGGTGTTTTTAACAAGCGGTACATCTGTTCTGAAATATTTATTTTATATACATTTCGAATTGTCGCTTGTGTTGAATGATTGACAAAGTAGTGATCAATGGTTCTGCTATTTATTTCACAGGAGTTCGCGAATCGGTGTGACGATCATTTCTTTGATCAGGACGTTGTTAGGTGTTTGCATCGCGAATAGAATGCAATCGGCCACGTCTTTGGGTTTCAAAGCTTGACGCGCATTTTCTTTCAACCATTGCACGTTTTGCTCGGTCTCCAACAAGCCGGGAGAAATAGACTGCGTTCGAAAATGAATACATTCATTAATATACAATAAAATGAAAATCTGACTGAAAACTTACAATGACTTTGATGTTCGACTCTTGTTGTGCTAGTTCCATGCGCAACAGTTCTGTCAAAGCAGACAAGCCAGCCTTGCTGATGATGTTAGCAGGAGATATTGGGAGGTCTAATTTAGCTGGTAGTTTCAGTCCCAAGATGTCATTTATGTTCACGATTATACCATTGTCAATTCCTGATGAAGCAACGGAGTTTAAGTAAGAGATCACAGCACAAACCAATATATTTCTCACCTTTTTTCTTCATCAGCTTCAAGACCTCCTTAGTTATCGAAACCAAGCCGAGTAAGTTTATGTCCAAGACTTTCTTCCATTCTTCTATGTTACTATTTTGAATGATATTAACGTCAATATTAAGGGCAGCGTTATTGATCAGAATATCCACGGCTCCTAAGTTCTTCTCGACCCAGTCCATGACACGTAGGATATCGTTCTGGTTAGCAAGATCGCATTGAAGTGGAAGCAGTTTTCCCGGTTTCGACTTCAGTTCCTCGGCAAGTGACTGTATGAGAAAGAGGCGTTGAAGTTAGAAATTCTATACGATCGCGAAGAAAAATTGTTACCTTCATTTTGTCGATTTGGCTGGCCATGCCAATGACTTTCAATCCCTTGTTGACCAGAGACTCCACCAGGCACTTGCCGATTCCACTGCTGGCGCATGTGACGAGGGCAACTTTGTCGGACAACTGTTCCATGATGATGCGTTAGGTTCTCACGTTAGAGTCTTGTACTTATGACAATTGCAAGCTGCAGAATGTTTCTGAAGATCGTTGGATCGGTCGGCCGCTTTTATACCGGAGTGAAATTGTGGCCCTAGATTACGAGGTCGCGTTAATCTTCAGACAGACACCTCGACCATTTCTCCGATCGTGGTTGTTCAGTATCGTATATTCGGAACGATATCGTTTACAGAAATTGATAGTCCAGATAATAAAATTTCATCTATTCCGAAAAGGATACTTCAAAAAAGTACAGATTTTCCTAAAGACTGAAATTTTTACGCAGCTGAAAATAACCAGGTAATTTACAGTAAATAAATCGAAGGATTTATTAAACAAGTCCTTCGCATACATATATTACATCTGAAAGTTAGATTTCTACAATATATTTTCTAAGAAATTTGTTTGCTAGAACGATAAAAACGAGATACAGATGATAGATATCATTTTGAAGAGCAACCTGTTGCGACTGTTGCATCAGCGTATTTTCAATATTCCAGTGTATCAATCGTACGATTTATTGCTCTGGTAATAACAATTGCGATTATTGAAATTTTCTGTTCAACCCTTTCAAGCGTTAAGAAAATTGCATCAGAATTTTTAAAGATCGCGGCAGTTGCCTCCGCGGTGCGAATCGATCGATCACTCCTTCGATATCTTTGTCACTGTACAAAGTGGCATGGAAGTCCGAATCTAACTCTCTGACGAATCTCAAGCTATCAGCCGCGGTCTCGCACGATAACCGTTTCTCCACCTCCTGTTTACTTTCAATTTGGAACAACGCGCGAGCTTTCGCGAGCATTGCCCGGCCGCGTTGCAATCTTAACAGATGTATCGGTATTTTGTCCTCCTCCAAGATACGAAGCGCCTGATCAGCGATCTCGATCGCGCGTTTCGAATGTTTCTTAATCGTAGCCTCTTCCGCCCGACCGTTGAGTATATCGATTATCCGTTCGGCTACATCGATGTTTTTGTGAGAGAACGGTAGCTCGAATTCACGTATCTTCTCCCGGCACTTCAGGTACGCTTCCAGTGCCAAATTGATCTCGTCGCGTTTGTAGAAGCAATCGCCCAGCAACAGGTACGATTCCGCGTAGTGCTTAATTAGGTTACTTTTGTACACGATTCGAATCGCTTCTTCGAGTTTCTCATCCAGCAAACATTGCATCGCCATGTCGTACCTGAAAATTACGCGAAGTGCAAGAAACGTTTCTTGCACATTTAAGCCTTGAATGACGCGATGATCGTCGGTTTACATTATACGTATCGCTTGTAATATGTATTGATATATCGAAATCGTAGAGAGGACGCGAGTCAAAAAGTATGAGCTAAAGAGCGTTTACTTGATTTACCCTTGTGATAAAAAGAGAAAAGAAAGTCGGTGGCTACGCCTATCTTTCTCCAATGACATCAAAACAAATACGAGTCCTATGCCATTAAAGAAGGACAGATGGAACTTCCGATTCTTTCTACCATTTTGATTTGCGATCCCTATAGTTCACCTGCCCTATACTATATTATACATATACATTGATATGCGCGGGTTTTCTCATCGTTTCCGGTAGAAAAAGACGAGTCGACGTTGAAATCGCGATGTGAAGTGTGCGTGTACAGAAGAAAGTGTTCAGATGGGCAGAGGAACAGTCGTCGCGCCATTCCGAAGGTAAGGACAATGTTTCGTTGTAACTCGTACCTTATAAGATACCACTGTTTGATTAAATGGCTTCTTGTCTCGTGTATCGTAAGCTTCCCTAAAATAGATCTCTCTTTGTCTCCGGTCACTGCTAACAGCTTGTAGAAATTTTTGCTAAGATTCTCTAGCCAATTATTGGCTTCGTCGAAACGACCCGAGAGTCGTAATACAATGGTTTTCAGCAAAGTGAACCCTGGATTGTACGGGATGCAATCCAATGCATTCTCGACGGTAACCAAGGCCTTGTCATAACAGTTATGCATGCACCAAATGATAGTATATGCCGTTAATTGATGGCCAATGCTGTACACGTTCTACGGTGTGATAATTAATCGATTAGTTTCAGGAAAAATACAAATATCAAGTAACGGATTCATGAGCGTGTGTCACGTTGTCTGCTTTTAATATTCTCGACTGGTAAAAATCTTAATTCATCGGATTGCCTCGACAGTCTGCGGCTTGTGTGGCTGCGGTCGCAGAGGAATTAGCATGATCCATTTGTGGTTTCCCGTTCGCGCTGCGCATTTTTCCGAGTAATTCCGATCGGAACTGGATCTCGCGCATGAAATCCATTACTTCTGTACGATATTTTTAGAGTGTTACTTGTAACAATTCCTGTGCGAGCACGTTTTCCTTGTTAAGCTGGAGAGCCTTCATCAGCATGTGTCTAGCCAGTCCCATTTCCTTTAAATATATTTTATAATCCGCGTGCACAGTTAGCAGAGCAGAAATCCTGAAAGCTTCGAGATGATCGGATATGAATTGGTTCCAAAATTTGTGGAACACTTCGTATTTGTCCAGCTTCCGGAGAATCGTTAATAATTTATCCTGTCGACATTCAACACACGATAGTATTCTGACATTAATCGTCAGAGACTGTTAACGATTAGAAATATACTTGTACTCCGGTTATATTCATCCCTGGTAATCTGAAGAGCAACACCTGCTCGTAATCGTTCAAAGCCTCTAGTAAATGATCATTTTTCCAATACCAATCTCCTCTTTCCCTATGGGCGTCGATCAGCTGTTCGTTGTATATCGTTTTCTGATCGTATTTACGTAGCTTTTCATCCTGCATGGCCATCAATTTAGCACTCTCGTAACTCGTGATGGCTTTCTTCCAATTCCCTTAAATGGAACAATTCTCTGTAATGTCCATGGTACGTCTTTTATTGGAAATAACATCTAGCAACGGAAAATAGATCCATAATGGTTGAAAGCAACATAGGAAAAACTCGATTATGAAATCAATAAATGTTCTCTCGGTCTCGGACCTTGGCACATGTAAATATCTCCTTTCAACGCGTAAAGCGGGTGATAGTGACAATCGAAAAGCAACGCTTTGCTGACTAATTTAAGAATGGTCTCTAATTTTTCCCCGTTCTTCAAGAGATTGTTCGCCTCCCTGTACAAATGCCTCGCTTCTAATATTTCCTTTCTTTTACTCAGTGGCTTTTTAGCGGACCATAGCACTTTCAACTGTATCAATATATTTGTTAATAGTTGTTTAAGTAATTTTTGTATTAACCGAGTTTGGGGATTTTTAATCTTATTAATATGTCTTACTTTTATGGCTTCTTTGTGAGGATTCCTATAACGTTCCTCGGGCGGTGCAAAGGCTTTCTTTTTTTCTGCTAACTCGATGATCTCCATCGCGGGGATGTTTAAGTAAAATACAACACCGGGAGGTTATTATATATCATTTGTTTTTATTGCGGGATCAGTTCCCAAGTTCTGATTAGCGATACATATATTTTTATTTGTGCGATAAATAACAAAACAGTGTTAGCTGCTGTAACTAATCGATGAACCCCGCGATCTCACTACCAAGATTCGCCCAGAGGTCGCAGGACGATATCCTGAACCTGTAGAAAATTAATTTCAATTAATAATGAAATAGAAAAATGATAAACGATTACACTGACCACGACGTGAGGAGCGCAGGATAATATAAATACTGCAGCCGCCGCAACGTCTTCCGCGTCCAACGTAGGGAAGGATGCCAATGCTTCCTCGGAGTATGTACTGTAGGACACCATCAATTCCGTGGCCACCAGACCTGGGCTAATTCCCTATGGAAGACAAATTAAATTATAATTATTCGCTTTATTTCCTATTTATAGCTCGAAAAACTTGATAGGTACCGTGACCCTGATCTGAGTGCCGGTGAGTTCGTGTCGCAGAGTCTGTGCCAACGCAGTGATGGCCCTCTTTGATGCTGGGTAAACGGAGAATCCAGGAATGAAGGGTACTCGTTCTCCCGCGAGGCTGTTCACGTTTATCACGACACCCTCTCCGCCAGCTTCTCGCATCAGGCGGACCGCTTCCTTGGTGCACAGACACAGTCCCATAACATTCACGTCGAACACCGCACGCCAGTCCTCTGGATTGCCATCTTAGAAAATATCAGAATTTATTAAAATATATAATGTATATAACTTAATTAATCAATTTCCTATTATTATTATTCACTCCAGCAAATTATATCGATTACGTTTAGGCGAGTACATGTTTTACAATTAGCTCGTCGTTGAAGCCTGCAGCATAAATGCAAACGATGTAGACTGAGCGAAGCAAGCAGAAAAAACTTATGACTCGAGGCTGACGTGAAAGAAGCAGATGTATTAATTCGAGAATTGATTACCTATTAGAGAAGACTCTTTGCTGATCCCTGCGTTGTTCACCAACACGTTCACAGTGCCGAGGTTCTCCTGAACCCACGCGAAAGCTGCGATCACACTCTCCTCGTTCGAAACGTCGCACTCGACAGGATACAGTTTCCCCGAGCATTCTTCCAAACTTTGTTCCAGCTCTTTTATCTTCTCCACTCTTCTGGCGAGTCCAGCCACCACCATGCCTTGCGAAAGTTCAAAATTACATATATATTTTTTGACGTATTTAAAAAAATACAATTCATTTCTCCAGACTTTTCATTTGTATAATATATTGTACATTAATTACATCTTGGTATGATATCAAAATCTCAATAATAGCATAAAAATTCAGTCTATTTATTGTTACATTTATAATATCTGTAAATGCGATTCTTCCGAATGAATTTCGAGACTTACCATGACTGACCAGTTGTTTGGTGATCGCAGCCCCGATTCCGGCACTGGCACCTGTGACCACGGCTACTTTTCCTATCCATCTGTCCATCCTCTCTAATTCGCGTGCGATTCGCGACTGTCCGACTTAGCTCCGGTAATAAGATCGCTTATAAGTCTGGAAATCGATAGGTAAAAAGTAGCGGCGGCTAAAAATCTGTGCGACTGGTCCGTCGGGAAACCCGATAGTCTCGCGGTAAACCCATACCTAGCCTTCGGCTCGATACGTCCTCGGCAATTAGTGTTATTTGCGCGACATCCTGTTTCTACGATCTATTTCGATTCTCAGACGGTTTCATCGCGCGTTCAATAATTATAGAATATCTAACTTCTTCTTTCATTTCGACACCATTAATTGTATTTTATTTAACTACTAGAAAGTTTTCATGTAAAGAAAATGGTATAAAATATGAAAAGATTACTCGATAACTAAGACTTGAATCGTTACAGAAAATAAAGAGTTAAGATCGTTACGTACTTCTGGTAGACGTAGCTTTTGTCGGATGAACCGAGCTTGGTACACTTGTTTGCAAGACTGAAGTCGAGGTGCATACTGTTACGCAATTAAGTGTACGGTCGTAGGACGCTAATCGAGAAGCCCTCGTGTACTTATTAATCTGATTCTGCGTTGGACAATAGGATAATCGCATACATAGTCGAATGCTTTGATCACAACTCAGAATTTCCTTTCGGTATCGATTTGGAAAGTGAAATAGGAAACTTACATGGAATCAATGATATCGTATCTCCTTGGAAATAATTTCTTTTGAAATTCAGAATACAGCTCGGTTGAAATCTACAAGTTATTTATTGGATACATTGCTGAGTACATTTGAAACTTGTATCGAATCCCTTTCGGGAGTTCTAATAAAACGGTTTCTAGATTTCCTTTTATAATCATCGTTTACTCTCTCGTTCGCTTATTTTTATCGTCGTGGAACGTGACAATGAGTTCGCTAAAATATATTCGTCTAAGCGTGGCACTAAACAGGAACTGCTATGCGATGGGCGCTATGCGTAGAGATAAGCGGAAGTCTTCTTAAAGCGGAGATTCTCTTCCATTCGAGCGTCGGATAAATTAGAATACCTAGAATGCTTGTTGCTTTGAAAATAAAAGAATAATCATAAGGGATCAGATGATGATTGATTGAACGGGTTGATTAAGATTCGATAAAATAATGCTGGTGGATTCCCTGTTACGTACGAGATATGCGAAACTTTATTTGGTTTATTTTCTGTTGCAGGGGAGGAACACGTTGAACTTCGGCCTTATCGATGGCAACATAGTCTATCTACGGGGTATGAATACATGTAATTTGCATTTTTTTTCTAAAGCATCTTCCGTTGCACGCACAATACGGGAGAATTAAACTTAGTCGTACAATTAAGAGTCTAATTTACAAAATCACAGACGCTAAAAACACAATGTTACAAGTTTAATTAGAATACAATACTTATGACAAGTTCGATGAGAAATGACGATACTGAACATGAGATATATTAAGACGTGTATTTTAAGATAACACATGTGTCTATTTATAGATGCCAATTATCCTGATCGTCTTAAGTTATTAGATTCTTTGGACAACGAAACAGACCGTTACATAAATAGAAATAGCGAATAATTGTATCTCGGTACGTTCAGTGTCGATTGCAATGATGAACGAAGATCATAAATTAACGAGTGATGAAACTATAAAACGTGGTAGAGATGCGATTTCTTTATCTCGTGTACTAACAGCTGGGCCTCTCTCCGCTGGAACGTCTCTGATCGGAAATGAAAGAGGAAAGAGATTGATGCTCGCACGATCATTACAAATGTACATTACATCATGTCCATACTAAAATATATATGTAGTTGCAACTTGTTTAGCACGACTGACTCGTCTCTTATCTCTGTTAGTTATCGCGAGGTAAAATAACCAGCCATAGAAATTCTGTTCTATATTGTTTTCAGGCTGATCATTCGACCCGATGAAAGTAACAAATATTTTAATAGTCGAGTCGAACTTAACTT